>JADBJO010018800.1:0-34593 GCA_016801955.1 Conus betulinus
ATGCTTGCAGCACACACAGTCACAAACATATACATGCATGCAGGTAATGCACTTCTACACACGCAAACATGCCACATGCGTGCACAAACACAACACATAAACTTTTCAGTAAGGACCTGGACGATGCAGTTCATGTTCCTAACAGATGGACAGTAGCAGGTCAATCCCGGTATGAAAATCTGGAGAGATTTGGACACATTTCCACATGTAGGCGGTTTTCTGTAGAAGGCGTCTATGAGCATGCTGTTCAAACTTACATGGAGGGTGAGAGTGGTGTGTGGTAAACAGACTGACAACAATGGTGAGGAGGATCGGTGGCAGTGGATGTGCAGTGATGATGGTGGTGGTGGTGGTGGTAGTAGGTGGTGGTGTAGTCACTGTTACAGTACCAGTGGTAGAAGTGGTCATGAATGTAGTATTATGAGAAATCTTTGAGAAACTCTTTTTGACTGAAGTCATTCATGTGATGCTATTGCTGTCTTTTCAGTCTGTCAGTATCTGCCTCGTTCCAGCATGAACTGGGATATTCAATCCCATCCATTGCTCACAGCAGGTTTTACTTATCTTCAAAATACCAGTCGTTCATGAATTGTGTT
Source organism: Conus betulinus (assembly GCA_016801955.1). NCBI lineage: Eukaryota > Metazoa > Mollusca > Gastropoda > Neogastropoda > Conidae > Conus > Conus betulinus. The sequence goes on from JADBJO010018800.1 coordinate 597, forward strand.
ATGAATTGTGAAACAACATTCTGTTTGATTCAATGTTTTGTTTTAAGGACTTGTTTTAGCCATACTTTCTTTTCGGCGTGTGTTTGAAAAAAAAAATGTTGGTATTTTCTTTAAAAATGCTCAAACCCTTTATCACTTTTTCTCCCACAAAATCTTAAATGGAAAATATTTACCTCTTGGTATATGCAGTAAGTTGAAATCAGAGTAGTTGTACATATGCTTGTAATGGTAGTACTGATGTGAGAGTTTTTTCATCAAAATACGCAGTATTGCATTTTGGTGGCATTTGATGAGAGAAAACGGTGGCATTTTCTGTAACTTTAGCACAGTGACATGGACTTCCATGTGATCCATTCCACACAGTGACATGGACGTCCATGTGATCCATTCCACACAGTGACATGGACGTCCATGTGATCCATTCAACACAGTGACATGGACACAGTGACATGGACGTCCATGTGATCCATTCAACACAGTGACATGGACGTCCATGTGATCCATTCCACACAGTGACATGGACGTCCATGTGATCCATTCAACACAGTGACATGGACTTTCCATGTGATCCATTCCACACAGTAACATGGACGTCCATGTGATCCATTCAACACAGTGACATGGACACAGTGACATGGACGTCCATGTGATCCATTCAACACAGTGACATGGACGTCCATGTGATCCATTCCACACAGTGACATGGACTTCCATGTGATCCATTCAACACAGTGACATGGACGTCCATGTGATCCATTCAACACAGTGACATGGACTTCCATGTGATCCATTCCACACAGTGACATGGACGTCCATGTGATCCATTCAAACACAGTGACATGGACGTCCATGTGATCCATTCAACACAGTGACATGGACGTCCATGTGATCCATTCCACACAGTGACATGGACGTCCATGTGATCCATTGAACACAGTGACATGGACGTCCATGTGATCCATTCAGCACAGTGACATGGACACAGTAACATGGACGTCCATGTGATCCATTCAACACAGTGACATGGACTTCCATGTGATCCATTGACCCTCCTCTTCACAGCTGTACACACCAACATATCACTGGAACCATTTCAGTCCATGCTGTGATGATTCAACTCCCCATCCACACCCATTTCCATTAGCATACAAACAGATCCATTGTGGGCCCATGTAGAACAGCCCACCTTTTCCATCCACACCCATTCCACTAGCATACAAACAGATCCATTGTGGTCCATGTAGAACAGCCCACCTTTTCCATCCACACCCATTCCACTAGCATACAAACAGATCCATTGTGGCCCATGTAGAACAGCCCACCTTTTCCATCCACACCCATTCCACTAGCATACAAACTGATCCATTCCATTCCATGTGGAACAGTCCACACACCCCAGCAGCACCCCCCCCCCCCCTTCCACAACCATTTTCACCAGCATGCAAACTGATCATTCCAGTCCATGCCACAATATTCCAAAGAGCTGCCAGTGTTAGGCTGCCATTGTAAGTATAAGAAAGGATAGGTTGTCATGCCTTGGAATCCATCCCTGGGCATATTCATTCTTTATATAGCACTGGCCTGACGTACCCAGGCCTTTGTCAAGTGTGACCTAAGGGATAGAAACGTGTCGTGTTTTGTCTGGTGATTCGTTTGTCCACATTGTTCAGTGGAGTCATTTATAAATCACGTTTTAAAATTTGTCAAATTGTCAGGATGCAGACTCTTTCAGAATTTGTCATGTGATGTATAACATTTTCAACATTGTTCTGGAAACTTAAAACACTCTGATTTTGCATGCTTCCTAAAGAGTATAGTTCCCACCTGTTGAGATGCAGGCTGTTTCAACATGGGTCAGATGTATAACGTTTTCAGAGTTAACTGAAGAAAACTTCAGAAACTCTCATTTTGCATGCTATCCAATGAGTAGAATTCCACGTACATTTTTTGTGTACTGTATTTTCTTTTTACTTCATTTTGCTTATGGCACGTTCAAAGGCTTTTTGAGTTTGGTGTTTTCCCCTGTATTGTCACCACTTGAAAGACTTTTTTGGTTGATTTTTTCCCCCCTTGATGTGCTTGCCCATATATCTTTCGTTCATACATTAAAAATGTTATCTGACCTTTCACTTTTTGCGTTTCAAATGACATTTTACACAGAAATTTTGCATGTTTTACCTTAAAAAAATTTTCTTTTTGAGAGTGGGGGAGTGGATGGAGTGGGGTAGGGTGGGGATGGTATTATCTATGATGCTGCTGAACTTTGCTTGATCGAGTACGGGAGACAGCTTGCACCATTGTTCCAGTTCAACATTGTGTTCTTACAGAAACCTTTCCGTTGATATTTCCACACATACCACTGACTGAAGAATCAGGGTTCTTCTCTGTGCAGGAACTGAAGAAAGTGTGTTGAGGCAGCACTGCAGCACTACAAGAAAGCCCATGGGTGAGTGGTGTGCACTGGTTTGGGGGTGAATGGTTCATATCCAGAAAGCCCATGGGCGAGTGGTGTGCACTGGTTTGGGATGAATGTGGTTCATATCCAGAAAGCCCATGGGTGAGTGGTGGGCATTGGTTTGGGGGTGAATGGTTCATATCCAGAAAGCCCATGGGTGAGTGGTGTGCACTGGTTTGGGGGTGAATGGTTCATATCCAGAAAGCCCATGGGTGAGTGGTGGGCATTGGTTTGGGGGTGAATGGTTCATATTCAGAAAGCCCATGGGTGAGTGGGTGTGCACTGGTTTGGATGAATGTGGTTCATATCCAGAAAGCCCATGGGTGAGTGGTGGTGTGCACTGGTTTGGATGAATGTGGTTCATATCCAGAAAGCCCATGGGTGAGTGGTGTGCATTGGTTTGGGATGAATGTGGGTTCATATCCAGAAAGCCCATGGGTGAGTGGTGTGCATTGGTTTGGATGAATGTGTTCATATCCAGAAAGCCCATGGGTGAGTGGTGTGCATTGGTTTGGGATGAATGTGGTTCATATCCACTGCATGGAATCCTGAAAGTGTTTTGGAAAATTGAGCACTGTATCAAAATACAAATTAGTATCAGAGCGACAGAAAGATTGTACATGCATTTGTTTGTATGTATGGGTATGTGTGCGTGTGTGTGTGTGTATGTGTGTGTGTGTGCAGGCACTTCAGGCACGCACATGAGATTGTGTGTGTGTGCGTGTGCGCGCATGTGTGTGTGTGTGTGTGTGTGTACATGGTATGTATGAATGAGTATCAGAATAAGTGACTGTGTGATGCCAACCACCCATGATCTGGAAGAGAGATGAAGATGTTCAGTGACTGTGCTGTGACTGTTCAGAGACGGGTCAAAGGGCGCTGAGAAGCTGTACACTAACAAAGGGGTGTGACTTTTGAGGACAAGTGGCATGAGAGAGTCCTGGAGAGGTGTGTATCCTCAACTCTAGTCCATTATTGGCTAGATTCTGTCTTTTACTAGTCCATTATTGGCTAGATTCTGTCTTTTTAACTGACATTTTCCCCAACCAAAAATCTTCCTTTACTTTGGTTAGTCTTTGTTACTGTTTGGACTATCCAGTTTCCAGGAATTTTTTTTTTTTTGTTGCATAAATTTATAGAATACAATAATTATTTGTGTGTGTGGTAAAAGTCGATGCAATCCAGACTCAAATGAAACAGTTTCAGGTTTACAAGGAAGAGTCACTTGTGTGGACCAGTCCATATAAAACTGCACCACCTCTGCTAAAGTTTCAAGACCCACACTGCACGTGATTTATAGCTGTTGGGATAAGTCAATTGATGACTGAGACGAGAGAATTGAAGAAGAGGGACCAGTGGTGATGACTTAGAAGACGTCTGACCTGTGCTTTAGCTGAACATACTGCCAGACCTTGGGTGCCTGGCTAACAATGTCTGTGCTATCATTATCAGTGTATGTGTGTGGTGAGTTTACACATGTACATGTTACATGTACATGAAACAAACAGAGCATGCTGCTGTGTGACCATAATCTGGTAGCATTGGATTGTGTGTACATATGTATATATCAGACGTACTTGTTTTAAGGTATGAATTAAATCTATATACAAAAGAGGCATATTGATATGATTTGTGTTTTAGAGAAAACATATATTTTGCTTATTTACATCCATGAACTGTAAAATGTAACAATCTCATAAATCTCCAGAATCTTTTTCTAATGCAGGGAGAAAATGAAAACTTTTGCAGAAAAAAATGGACAATAGGAGGGAGGTTGCTCTTTTCATTATCACTGAGTTGATTTGTTCGCCGAGTTCTCATTGTTTATGTGATTATTGTGATTGTTTGTTTTTACACATGGATACATTATGGAAAAGAACACAACGTATTTTTCCCCTACACATTACAGAATAGTTGTGACACAAATATAACTGAATAAATCTGCATGTCACATGCAGTGTACTTGCTATTGGAACAATATGGATGGGACTTTATGTATGGGTTGTGGAGTTGAATGTCTACCATATGTCCCTGCTAGATATCTCTTATACAGATTGTGTGCCTGTTTTGTATGCGTGTGAATCCAGAATGTTATGGATGGCGATATTTCATATATGCAGTAGAGAATTATTCATGCACACCTGTGTCCTTACATCGATTTATTGACATGATCCCAAGCAAATGTTGGATTGGGTTTTTTTTATATACAATAAGAACAACATAAACTTGTTGAGTCTTGAGACTGGGGGACATTTATGATGTGAAGATGTTGATACACAGACATATATTGCTAGGGCCCATTCCTGATGTGGAGATGTTGATACACAGACATATGTTGCTAGGGCCCATTCCTGATGTGGAGATGTTGATACACAGACATATGTTGCTGGGGCCCATTCCTGATGTGGAGATGTTGATGCACAGACATATGTTGCTGGGGCCCATTCCTGATGTGGAGATGTTGATACACAGACATATGTTGCTGGGGCCCATTCATGATGTGGAGATGTTGATACACAGACATATGTTGCTGGGGCCCATTCCTGATGTGGAGATGTTGATACACAGACATATGTTGCTAGGGCCCATTCCTGATGTGGAGATGTTGATACACAGACATATGTTGCTAGGGCCCATTCCTGATGTGGAGATGTTGATACACAGACATATGTTGCTAGGGCCCATTCATGATGTGGAGATGTTGATACACAGACATATGTTGCTGGGGGCCATTCATGATGTGGAGATGTTGATGCACAGACATATGTTGCTGCGGATGCAGCGAGTGCTGCGGGCCCATGCTGCGCAGCAGCGCCGCCAGATGATGCAGCAGCAGCGAGTGAAGTCGGCACCCCAGCACAAAGCCGACCTGTTTGGTAATCTGGTCCTGTCCTGTGTCCGACTCGTTTGTCGTGAAACGTGCTCATTTTGCATTCCTCTGTTTCTGGTTCACTTTTCCCATGTCTGTCTCATTTTCTGTGCCACCTTAGCGGCATCACCCACCCTGCTGATTATTCCAGCTCCATGTCCCCAGTCACACACCGGCTTGTCCAGCCACAGCCACAGTGCCAGCAATCCACAGAGAGCAATCAGTGACAACTTACCATAAGGCAACCCCCAAGAGAAGACACTGCACTACTACTGAGTCACTGAGTAGAGTTTCCATTCTGGTTGGAGACTGCATGACAGGGCTGTGGTCTGTAACACCTCACAGACTGTGTGACAGGGCTGTGTTCTGTAACACCTCACAGACTGCATGACAGGGCTGTGCTCTGTAACACCTCATAGACTGTGTGACAGGGCTGTGCTCTGTAACACCTCATAGACTGTGTGACAGGGCTGTGTTCTTTAACACCTCATAGACTGCATGACAGGGCTGTGTTCGTTAACACCTCATAGACTGCGTGACAGGGCTGTGTTCTTTAACACCTCATAGACTGTGTGACAGGGCTGTGCCCTGTAACACCTCATAGACTGTGTGACAGGGCTGTGCTCTGTAACACCTCACAGACTGTGTGACAGGGCTGTGCTCTGTGATACTGTCATAGACTGCATGACAGGGCTGTGCTCTGTAACACCTCACAGACTGTGTGACAGGGCTGTGCTCTGTAACACCTCATAGACTGTGTGACAGGGCTGTGCTCTGTAACACTGTCATAGACTGTGTGACAGGGCTGTGCCCTGTAACACCTCATAGACTGTGTGACAGGGCTGTGCTCTGTAACCTCACAGACTGTGCGACAGGGCTGTGCTCTTTAACACTGTCATAGACTGTGTGACAGGGCTGTGCTCTGTAACACCTCATAGACTGTGTGACAGGGCTGTGCTCTGTAACACCTCACAGACTGTGTGACAGGGCTGTGCTCTGTAATACTTTCATGATGTATCCTGGCATCAACCAGGCCTGAGAGATACACTCCTACAGCTGTGATCATGAAATTTGAGCAACGTTCTCAGAGACACATCAATTAAGGAGATGAAACGTCACTGTGTGGTTCAAGTCTTCCCAAATGACCCCGTAGGAACCCATCTTTAACGAGAATTGACCCCATAGGAACCATCTTTAATGAGAATCAACCCCATAGGAACCTATCTTTAGTGAGAATCGACCCCATAGGAACCCATCTTTAACGAGAATCGACCCCATAGGAACCCATCTTTAACAAGAATCGACCCCATAGGAACCCATCTTTAACGAGAATCAACCCCATAGGAACCCATCTTTAACGAGAATCGACCCCATAGGAACCCATCTATAATGAGAATCGACCCCATAGGAGCCCATCTTTAACGAGAAGCTCACTGTGGCAGTAAAATCCCCAAATAAATGGCTTCCAAGGAAATCGAACCCACAACCTCCCTAGCCAAGAACCGTTGATACCAGCCACTGAGCCGTTGTGTTTGGCGTCTTCCTGACTTTTCATTTTCATGTAGGAACCATCACTACATACCTTCTGGTCCACAGAGGGTCCACCACATCCGTCAAACATAGGGTCACAATATTCTGGGGTTACAGCTTTTTAAATAAGCAAATCAATGAAATAATATAGAGTTGAGAATATAATACCCAAAGCCCTGAGAACATCTCTGCTGATCACAAACATATTTTGTCGCCTTATGGGCAAGCCTGAGCTGATGCCTCAACCATGCTTTAAGCAAATCTTCTGGTTAGGCCAACGTTGCCTGGCTAACATGGTCTGCACGACAACCATAGTTGTGCCCTGAGTGTGCATGTGTACAAAACAGTGGATATGATGATTAGATAGAGAATGTGTGTATGCATGCATTTTTGCAGGATGATGTTCTCATGACAAATGTTTTCTCTGCATAAAAATTGGGGATATGATAGTTAATATGGGCAGCAGTATTGACTATCTGATGTTTTATTCATCTTACCATGGATAAGGATTTCAGCTGGAAAAAAACCCTTTATATCTATCTCCCTCCATACCATGGGAAAAAAAAAGGCACTCAACAAGTTCACAGAAACTTTGTCTACAACAATCAGATTCTCAGATCAAAGGAAAAAAAAAACAGCATGATTTCATCTTTAGAATTTCTACAAAGCTCTTTGAATGTGACAACAAGTAGGAACATCAGAACTAGGAGGAAATGGGCACAACACAGGAAGTTTGAGTCTGGGACTGAAATATGCTTAACGTGGAATGTGCAGCATACTCTTTCTCAGGCTAGCAACGAAGACGGTAACAGTGCCAAAGAAATTAGTCTTTTCTGCGTGTGTGGGTAAACAAGATTCAGCTTCTCTTAACAAATTGTTTCAGGCAGAAACTAAGCACACTTATGTGAATTCAAATGCATACCTCTGTAGAACAAACTTTAATTTCTTTCATTTCTCTCCACAGCTGGTTTAGATTCTCACAGCAAGCTGTCTCGACCCAAAACAGCCAACCCCTCACTGTTGCGTGCCCAGTCGGCCACCTCTGCCCCTACCCCCACTCCAGTGGGCAGTCGTCCCCAGACGGCAGTGAGCAGACCGGGGGCAGCGGCGTGTGGGGACCAGCTGAAGATGGGCACACTTCAGGAGAAGCTTCAGCACCGACAGGTGCAGAGGGAGAAAGAACAACTGGGGGATGAGCAGCCCTTCAGGTGAGGAAGTGGTGACAAGATCACTGGTGTGTGTGTGTGTGTGTGTGTGTGTGTGTGTGTGTGTGTGTTCATGCACATTAAGCATCAGTATATTTCATTTTGACAGAAGGGTTATGTATTCCAGCTTTGCTGACAGGATTATTTTTTCACATATTGTAGTGTGCAGTTCATCAAGGAGGTGAGTCAAGGCCTACTCTCCCTGCCCCAACCTTTGTGTTTGAAAAGCAGTAGGTTTAACTTCACTGTATGTTGCCTGACACTGTCATAAAGCAGTACCTTTAACCTTCGCTGTATGTTGCCTGACACTGTCATAAAGCAGTACCCTTAACCTTCGCTGTAATTTGCCTGACATTGTCAAAAAGCAGTAGGTTTAACCTTCGCTGTATGTTGCCTGAAATTATGTTTCATGCATCATGGATCTCCAGGCACTCACACTTTTTGTAAAGGAATATATCCTGCTGTTAGTTTGTGGGTGTCCAGAGACCACTGTTTTCTCTGAAGGACTGGAGCCTTGTAGAATGGTTTGCATGTGCAGAGATTTTATGACAAAAGATGAACATGTGAGAATATTTACATAAATGCCTCTGATAAAAAAACAAACCTATGTTGGCCTGGATTGCAAGCTGACGACAATGACCATTGCACTGCAGCAGCTGATAGTACTCTCTCTCTAGCAGAGCTGATAGTACTACTCTCTCTAGCAGAGCTGATAGTACTACTCTCTCTAGCAGAGCTGATAGTCCTACTCTCTCTCTACTCTCTAGCAGAGCTGATAGTACTACTCTCTCTAGCAGAGCTGATAGTACTACTCTCTCCAGCAGAGCTGATAGTACTACTCTCTCAAGCAGAGCTGATAGTACTACTCTCTCTAGCAGAGCTGATAATACTCTCTAGCAGAGCTGATAGTACTGCTTGCTCTAGCTAATCTAATATTGCCCTTATGAGAGTACATGTTTTTCTTTAATAAGCTATCATTTTTGGAGAAAAGTAGTCCAAAAGCATTTTCAAGGTAAACATTTCCAAGTGTGGAAATGGAGAAGCAGAAAGGAAGAGAGTCTAAGTGTGTAACGATGAACATCACTAGCGAGAGATGCTATTTTCTGTGAGAATTGTTTTCTTCTGTCTGTAGACTGCGGATCAGAGAAGTGGCTGGAGAGAGTCCCCCCACCACCCCCCGGCAGCGCAAAGTTCGTGTGGACCCCTGGCTGTTGGACCCCCGCAACCCTGGTGCCATGCGCCCCCCCTCCAGCAAGTCCATACCCAGCAAGTGCAGGTAATGCAAGTTGAATCCGTGTCGCTTTGATTTATCAGCGGTCATGTTCAAACTCAAAGGCACTAAAGGAAGAAATCTGTTTCCTATGCAGGCTAAAGAGGCATCGGGGACAGTGCCGACTAGTGGTGGGACAGTCTTAGGCCTACATTCCCTCTTTCCAACAAGTTCGTTCATGCTTTCATGATGGGCGCAGCAGAGCAATGTCACTTCCCTGCAGATGCGTGCACCCAGCGTGCTTACAACCATTGCAGACGTGTGATTTTCACTCTTTTTGATTTTAAGTCCCCATATATAAACCTAACAAGCAATTGTTATATATCAATGGAAAGGGCAAAAACACGAACTTTGTAATGAGCATAAAATTAAATACATTTTGGGTAAAATGGCAACGCTATAGTTACGGAAACAACATAAGTAAAACGTAGGAGAGCACAATCTTGTTTACATCTGTTTGGTTAGTATGACAACAGCTAATGGGGAAGAAGACGGATGTAAAATTTCACTCTTATTTTGAATAGATGCTGAGAAAGCCTGAGGTATTCAATATGTGTAATCCAAGTGAAATTTTGTTTTTAAAAAGGAAAATAAATCAGTGCACACTGTACACACTTTTCACTGTTTTGGTTTCTGACGATACAACATATAAAGCTGTCAAATACACAGAGCAAATAAATCAAGCTCAGATTCTTTTCAGTAAACTTGTACACCTTTACCCCCCTCATCTTCTGAACCACTTTGCTGAACCAGTTATAACACCCCATGTCATTCTTCTTCTGCCCGATACGTTGGCAAGGCAGGAAATTCCACACGTGCCTTTTGCAGAAATTGACAGTGCCAGATGGGTCTCTTTATTTGTACTACTCTGGGGTCACAAAGGTCATCGCTAATGCATGTAAACTTATCCTTCCAGTGGCTAGAACCCTGTTCCAAATATTTAGGGCAGCTGCATCCCTTACACCATCGATGAGAGAACAGGTGATTTTTTTATATAGTTGTGCTGTCACAGAGGCACAGCACATCCAGGGAGTACAGCATCGTTGCTGTCACCTCGTCGTGAACGGGTCGACTGAGTTGCCATCACTATTGCATGGCATGTTGTGAAAAGGTTAAAACTGGTTCAGCAATATTTTATTTATTTCTCTGACAGACAAATACTAAACCATTCAGAAGGCTACACATCACCTCCTTGGCCGCAATAAGAAAGACATCTAGGAATAAAAATGTACAAATTTCACTTTACGTTTTGGAGTGAAAACAGTACACATTTCACTGCTATGCTTACAAAACTAAAGCAGTGGCTTGCAGATCTCTTTATTCTAAAACTTCTATTGGTGTATGTTCAAGAAAAGTGAGTGTAGTACAAAGTGTGTGTACAAATATTCTGAATGTTTGTAACAGTGACAGGGAACAAGCAAGGGGGACAGGGACAGCGGAGGGGGTAGAGATTTGTCTTCCCTTGCCACCACATAGTAGAGAGATTCTGTTGAACTAACTACAATAAAAATCGGTTCTCCCAACACAAATTCTTTCACATCTGGTTCATTGGCATACCACCGCACAAATTCATGCTCAGTTGCTGTGGTTTTTTGTTTTTTTTTCTCTCCCTTTGATTGTCCAGGACCTGTAGGTTTCACGATTGTTTCTTTGAATCTGCATGTTGTTGAAGGAGACACAGCCAGATATGATTTCACTCATGAGAGTTAGCAAAACTGGCACATCAGGACAACACCATGGTTACTTTCTTCAAGTGTGATTGTTGCTCAAGAACTTCATGTCTAGATTTTTTTTTTTTTTTTTTTTTAGCTTTTTTTGAAGAGGTGAATAAGGATGGGGAGTATTGTATTCAGCTTATTTTTGCCAAACGTAGGTATAAACTACAGTGAAGTTGAGTGGTTAAACAGGTCTGTAACGTAGGTATAAACTACAGTGAAGTTGAGTGGTTAAACAGGTCTGTAACGTAGGTATAAACTACAGTGAAGTTGAGTGGTTAAACAGGTCTGTAAGGTAGGTATATACTACAGTGAAATTGTGTGCTTAAACAGGTCTGTAACATAGGTATAAACGACAGTGAAATTGTGTGCTTAAACAGGTCTGTAACATAGGTATAAACTACAGTGAAATTGTGTAGTTAAACAGGTCTGTAGCGTAGGTATAAATTACAGTGAAATTGTATGGTTAAACAGATTTGTAAAGTAGGTATAAACTATGGTGAAATTGTGTAGTTAAACAGGTCTGTACATGCAGGTTGGACTCTCATGAACACATAACATCCTTGATTGCAGTAATAAGACACTGTGGAATGGAGGGCAGATTAACATCAGTGTACCCCAAACTATACAAAACTGCAGTGAAGTTGGATGCATACAACACCCTACAAACCTGACAGTATTTGGGCACAGAGAGATGAAACATGGTATGGTGGGTGGCCTGGATTGGTGTGCACATCGAATGATCAGTACCTTGCGCTTCAGTCCCTGACGTGAATACACAGACAGGTGCCCAGATTGATTAAACCATGCATATGACACTTCGGAATACAAGGCATCCTGATCAGAATTTGAAAAATGAAAAGGGCACCCTTGCAGACTGGTACACTGAAGCCAGTGTGAAATCCTTCTGTGTTGTGGGTTCAAACAGAGATTTTCAAACCATTATCGCAACTACTTCAGTCAAAATTAGTTTGGTAGGGTCTGTCTGCAAGTACAATAGTGTCAGAAAACACTGATGCAGTGATGTCCGATGTATCATTCCAACTTTTTTCTCTTAGCTCATGTTTTTTTCTGTAGCTTTCCCGGCCCCAGCACCTTGATAGCTGTTCTGAATAAACATCCTGATGTTTTGTTTGCTATGAGTTGTCAAACCCATCCTGCACAGTGGCTTTTTATTGTTGTGTGTGTGTATATGTGTGTGTGTGTGTGATAGCTTAAAATCCTTTCTTCATGGAGGATGTGACTTTTATACCTGCATTTGCCTGTGGAAAAACAGGTTAAGTTATGGAGCAGATACGAGTCATTAGCAGGGCCAAGACCCATTGCCCATGCTGGGGGTGTGTGCTCTCCCCAAGAGCCCATCTGGTTCTCCCTGTCTTAGGCACTCATTTGTTTTACTGTCAGCTTTTATGTATCTCATAGTCTTTTTCCTGCATGTGATTTCTTGTCATGGTAGATTCCAAATACATATATTCTTTGTTGACCATATGCACCTTTGTTGACCATATTGTCCTATGTTTCATGTTGCTATGTGTTGTTGTATCTTATGTTTCAGTCGCTATGTGTTGTTGAGCCGACCGCGCACAGTGCCAGACGTACCAACGCCAACGGCTCTGGAAGAAGAACTCCTGGCAGCCCGATTCCCACCCAGAGTCTGCGACTGCTCCAGAGTGCTGGTGCTGCCCTCCGCCCCACTCCCCCTCACATCCATTATGGCATTTCCTACACTCCCTTCTCCCTGTACAGTTGATTCCATCTGTTAAGGTGTATCCTTCCATGTTGACCTTAGATGCCATTGGAATTGTTGCCTGCACAGAAAGTGAATGTGGAAGCCTTGCTGGCTTGAAAACTTTAAGGCCAGATGGGGGATAAAACTGATCCAAAATCATTACTTGTGTTTCATGGGGCTTTTGTTCGTACTGTATTATACATTGTTAGAAAAATGTGAAATCTGTTGGGTTATGCGATCTGGCATGCTGTTTCCATGGAAACCATACAAGATGGCCAACAAACAATAAGTTTTGAAAGAATAAAACTCTAAAAGTATTGCAAATATTTTTATTCTGTTTGTTAACATACTTTATAAACAATGTTTTTCCAAACATTTACAGAGCTACTTTTGGTTTGAACTATTTTCAGATTTCTATGAATTTTGTGAAATATGTCGCTCGATTTTGTTTTGCTAACAAAATCAAAGGACTTATTTCATAAAATTCATGGAAAATCCAAAAATAGTTCAGTTTGAAAATAGCTCTGTGAATGTTTAGAAAAAATTGTTTACTAAAGTATGTAAACAAACAGAATTAAAATATTTGCAATACTTTGGAGTTTTATTCTTTCAAAAAATTATTGTATTGTCAGCCATCTTGTATGGTTTCCATGGAAACGGCATGCCAGGTTGCATAATCAGAACATTTTCATACTTTTCTAGTAATGTTTGATATATTCAGAACAAAAGAACCCATCAAAACGAGTAATGATTCTCTGGATCAATTTAAACCCCTGTGTCTGGCCTTAAACATCTGGGGAATGCTGGGGAGTAATGCCAGAAAAACTTATCTGGAACAAACATGAGAGAGCATATAACCAATTCAATATCTACCAGACAGAACTGGCATGATGTGACGCTAGACACAAGTGTTGATTCTAGATCTTGACCCACTCTTCAGTTACCCAAGGAGGCTTGGAGAGAAACTGAGACTAGCACAGCAAAACACTGATTCCAGTGAATAAGAATCATCCTCGTATCATATCTATCCGTTTCGTTTATTTTGGATTTTGCTCATCCTGTGTGTGTTTCTCTTTTAACCAGTTGATAGTAGGGAACACTTACTAGAAAATCTGCCACTGTTCCTTCACCTCTTTTGACGTTATGTAGATCTGATGTATATGAGTGTGTGCATTTGTATTGCCATACAGACTGAACAGGGCTGAAATTTGAACATCCACACCAAGAAACCAAGCTCCTAGCCATGGAAGCTGAGGCAGCCTGAAAAGTTGTTGGGACAGGCCAACCATTTTGATAAGGACCATGACTGGTCGATGTGTTGCAATCAGTCCAGTCCATGTTGTCATTTCAAGCCTTCTCTGATCACTCTCTGAAATGTCCAGCTAGAACTTTGACATAGGACACTGTAAATGTAGATGTATCATCACACACACACACAAAAAAAAACATTTCAAACAAAGAAAAACATCCTTCAGAAAAGGCCACTTGGCTGTGAAAATAAATGTGTAAAAACTGAAAATGGAGCTTGTCTGGGTGTAAGTCATCGCACAGGAACGGTGCCTGATGAGGTGGCACTTGACGATGATCTGTCATGTTTTGTGGGCAGTAGTCACTCAGCATGTGCTTTGTTGCATGTCTGAGTCTGTAGCTGTGTCTGGTCAGACACAGAGTCTCTATCAGTCAAGGACATTTTCACATCATCAGCCTGGAATTGGAACTGAAATGGAGTTATTAACTTGATTTTTGGGGACCTTTTGGTGCGTTAGTGAACATTAAATCTCAGACCTTACATGTGTGCACCTATGTGCATAAGAGAGTGAGTTGAGGTGATGAAAGTGTCTGACCTCTTGGATGTGTTTTCAAATATGACAATGCCAGCATTATGGAAGCAGAACTTTAATGGTATTGACCAACCATTTTCCATTTTCATTATGACGTTTTCTGAAGGTTACACCAATCTGCTTTATTGTCAGTTGTAACAAGAAAATAAGCTGTGCACATTTTTCGCCCTTGTCTTGAGATCAGCAACAATGGTGCATACAAGACTTGAGAAAAAAAAATGGCCTGACCTCCCCCCCCCCCACACACACACACACACAACTCCCAAGACCCTGTGTTGTCTGTTCACAGCACCGACATCAACAGCAAGTTGTCAAGTACCTGAAACAGCATTTACACTGGCAGTGTGACATTTGCCTGTCAACATTGTAATTCAATAACGATAATAAAGCTTTCAAAGCCTTTTACCACTACCTGTTTATTTTGTCTACAAATGTGACCAAGTTCTCAGTATTTCCTTTTACAAAATCTTTAGAACAGTTTTGTCAGTTTGTGTGGAGGTGTCAGAATAAGGATGTTAAGTTCGGTGATACTGCTTCATTGTAAGCTTCTACATGTGGATATTACTTAACTATGTCTTATATTTGCCAGAGTGTTAAAATGATTTACAGTCTTGTATCCAGGAACCAGTGGTTGAACTTGATGTGCCATTGGTGTGATGCATCAACTGTAGTTTTTATCAACCACTGCAGGAACTTCATTTCAGCTATGTATTCTTTGGCATTTAAATCGAATGTGTGTGTATGTACAGTTATCATCATCCTGAGTCAAAACATTATAATGCGTGCCATTCTTGGGTGCAAGTCTTCCCTTTAGATATTTGGTCTGTCGACAAACATATCGCTGGTGTGATGTGTGGTGTTTGTACTTAAGTCAGCATTTTTAGAGTGATGTTTGGATATTTGTGCTTCCAGTTATTGATACAGCATTTAATTTCAGTGGGAATCCTTTAAGTGACAGTATTTTGTTTATCCTTGTGGAAAAAAAAAGCATTATGCATAGAAGGGTGTTATTTTCGTTTGGTAAAAGCATCAGCTTCAACAAGACCTATTCAAACTTCATGATCCATTATACACAAACAGTTGTTCAGATTTGTGATTGTCTATTTCCTTTTTTTTTTAATTTTTTTTTTTTTATCTATGATGCTGTACTTCTGTTAATGCAACAGGAGTAAAGCCAGAGCAATACTTCAGAAGGAAATAAACTTCAGAACCACAGGAACAGGGGAGTCCTAAGCTTGCAAAGCCTTCAATTACATGTCCTTTGTACATGCGGGTCATTTGTAACACTGCCAACATCAGAGGAACTACAGGTCTGTCACTTACACAGATTCAGTGTGAAAAATGCCTTTTTCTAACCAGTAAAGAGTGCTCTTGCATCAGTTCCATATTCCATCAATAATCCTGGATTGAAAAAAAAAAGGATGTTGAACGTGATGGTATGGAGCACCATTCCAGCCTGACAGCATGACAGGGCTGTGCTGGGTGAGACAGCATGACAGGCTTTGCTGTGTGCTTACTTTCAGTACATATCCTGGAGCCAACCAGGCCCAAGAGATACACACACCTACTGTTTTGAAGCAACACTCACAGATGCATCCATTAAGCGGATGAAACTCCACTGTGCGGTTGCAGTCTCCCCAGTGCAGCATACAGCAAACTCCACTGTGTGGTTGCAGTCTCCCCAGTGGAGCATACAGCAAACTCCACTGTGCGGTTGCAGTCTCCCAGTGGAGCATACAGCAAACTCAACTCCGTGCAGGAGTTGATTGGAGCAGAAAAAAAAAAACACACTAATAAATGGCTCCGATGGGAATCAAAACCATAACCTCCAAGCCAGGAACCTGCGATGTTAACCACTGTGCCACAGTGGCTGGGTGTTAAGTGTCCCACCGTCATCCATTGTAGGCGCAGTGAACTCCGAGGTTCACCATGTTTACGGCATGGCATGATGGAGGGTAGAGCAAGTCCTCTTTTCACCGTCTTTAACCTTCTTTGAACTGAATCAGTACCTGTTGTTTACTGCTGGGTGGACAGGGAGGGGTACCCATTTACTGCTGGGTGGACAGGGAGGGGTACCCATTTACTGCTGGGTGGACAGGGAGGAGCACCCATTTACTGCTGGGTGGACAGGGAGGGGTACCCGTTTACTGCTGGGTGGACAGGGAGGGTTTTCAAGCTGAAAAATCCAGTTTACATGACACCCAACAGTCTATCAACACCTATAACTCTGACTTTTGCTGGAGTAAGTGCAAGTGTGGGCCATCTAAGTATGTATCCCAGTTGTGGTGAATTTACTTACTCTCAGCACTGTGATATTTACAGCTGATTGGTATTTCATATAGTGATCATTTCTTTGAAACAGAGACTTAAATGTGATGGAAATAAACAATGTTGAACAATGAAGAAAGGATGCCCATGTTTGTGTCAGTCATTTCCATGAACGAGGTTGTGGTGGAATGTTTTTTTTTATTTGTTCTAATCAAAATATTTTAAACTTGAGCGATCCATCCTGAACAGTCTTTCCTGAAAGTGTTTCCTAGTTACGGCACATCTGTATGAGTATGATAAAAGCATCAATGTTTCTGATCAAGTATCCTGAAGGTTGGGTGGGTGGAGGTGGGGGAGCTGAATGACTGGTGGTGTTTGAAAGTGAAAGTGGGGCAGGGTTACTGCAAAGTAAGTCGTACCATTTCACTTTGTTGCAGTGTGTACCAATGTATATAGCCTATATTGAGTTGTAAAGCGATTACACACCTCTGTTACGGATCGAGGGTTACATAAGTGCACAATATTATCATTGTTAGTATTGCATTCACAAAAAAATATTAATTACATTCATTAACTTACATATTTCATATCATTATAACATTTAACACATTTATCTTTAATGCACCAAAATGAAGGAATATCCCTTCTTTGATATCATGCAAAACTAGTCATGAACATACCAGTATATGCTTTCTCTTCAAAAATGCACACACTGGATTACACACACACACACACACACACACACACGCACGCACCTTCGATAGCAAATTCCATTTACTCTGAATAGTTTTCAGCCTAAGTGTGTAAAAGAAACTTTCTCAAATTAGCAAGTTACTGCCAGCACATCACTATGAGAAAGTTGCTTTTCTGTACTTTGTGCAGAAGAGTACACAGAGGTAAATGTGGATACAGCCAGTGAGATATCTAAAACCCATCAAGTTTGCACGACCTTTTTTTTTTTACACTTTACTTCAATGAACTGACACAACCCATTTCTACATGAATAAAACCATGCACACACACACAACCATTCAGAAAACAAAGAAAAAGGAAAAAGACCAGGTACACTGTGACCACCACATACAATGTGACCGACGGGCGTCCTACACAGTGCTGTAGGCTAGCTGAGATATTCCAGACTAGCTTGGCTTTCTCCATCTCGTGTAGGAAGGAGTAGAACTGGGGCAGACTCAGCTCTGGAAGTAATAAAGAAAATAGGCATAGTCATTTTTTTTTTTTTTTTTACCTGCTGTTGGCTCTGAAAGTAATAAACAAAACATGCACATTTATTCTTTCCTTTTTCACCTGCTGTTGGCTCTGAAAGTAATAAACAAAACATGCACATTTATTCTTTCCTTTTTTCACCTGCTGTTGGCTCTGAAAGTAATAAACAAAACATGCACATTTATTCTTTCCTTTTTGTACCTGCTGTTGGCTCTGAAAATAATAAACAAAACATGCATATTTATTCTTTCCTTTTTCACCTGCTGTTTTCAACTTGGTATTAACACCAGAGCCACTTAACTGTTGAACGAAAACAAAAAGACCATAGGCAACAAACACAAGATGCTGCATACCGTATGGAGAGTTTGTTTTTTTTAATTTTTTTTTAGGAAGCCTGTGGCAACAGAATGATATGCACCATTGTTGCTTCTTGTGCACACTGAGCATTAATCACAGAATTCACGTCTCATTTTGTCCCCCAACCTGTGTCGTATTTTGATCAGTGAGCAAACAAAAATGATTTTGGCTGCAAAAAAAAAAAAACGCCACAAAACAAAAAAACCCCAAACAGCCCGTGCTAGTGTACATTTTGTCTAAAACTGTGCTGTCAACTTCACGACATATTTTCATCAGAGAAGGGGGCGGGTCAACTCTGTCTGAGAAGTGGACACAATCACCTGCTCCACTACATGCACACAAAATTTGGCATTGGACAGAGTGGAGAGTGCCCTTGTGGTGAGGGACCAATGACAACCGACCACATCCTTCAAGACTGTATGACGTATGCAGCATCCAGAAGGAAGTACCGGCCAACACCGACAGTAGTGGAAGCCAAGTTGTACAGCACCCTGGAGGAACTGCGACGGATGGCAGCCTTCATCGAGGACACCGGGCTGCTCATCTAATGGGATGGTGAACGAGGAAGAACTCCTATATAAACTTACATCCTCTGTCTCTTTTCCAGTCAAACCTAAAAACATTTCTTTTCCTACCTGGCTGACTGAGTCATGTACCAAATGTGTTATGTGCTGGTGATGTCAGGAGTGTGATATGTGCTTGGCAAAGAGGGTGCCAAGACAGGGTGGGGGGGGTGGGGACCGGTGTGTGTGATGTGAGCATTCAGTTCAGACAAGTGTTTTTTGTGTACTGCTGTTTGTTCTTTTGTGTGTGTGTGTGTGTGTGTGTGTGTGTGTGATCAGTGTGTGTGCAAATCAACTGATTAGACATTTTTTTGCAAATAAGAAGGAATGGTTATATACTATCGAACAGTAATAGTTATAATACTGAACATAATAACAATGAAGGGCGGTATCAATATTAGGTTATTGGTGGCTTGTTCCAGTGTACACATTTAGTTTGGGTGTATGGTTTCTGGAAGTTTATATCAATACAGTCCCATACTAAAATGAGGGTCTTGAAAAGTTCTTGAAAAGTCCCTGGAAACAAGCATTATGAAAAGTGTTTGAACCTGCCTTACTGTTTTGAAAAATAATGTATTCTTTCCTAATTCCGTCTCCTTTTCCATCTAGAAATACAGGACGCAGCTGTATGATGTACCAGAAGGAACAAATCAAGCTGCATGATGACATCTTTTCTCCTCCTAAAGATCCTTATGTGAAATCTATTTTTCCTCCTAAAGATCCTTATGTGAAATCTGCATAAAATAGGAAAAAAAAAGTTATGGCAACTCTCCACCTTGGGACATATTTCTGCTTTTTCCTTCACACTGTGACAAAAGTATACATCTTTGATCATAAATGAATAATCAACTATGTGATTGGATATCCAGAAACACGTGAGTTGTCCACTGAAAAAAAGAATGAAATCAAGCAGGAGAACTGCTTTCAAACATGTTTAAAGTGGAACGAGGGGGTAAGGGATTGTAATGTGGAAATATACTTTCCTTCTCACCTTCTTCCCTTCCTTCCCCCCTAATCTCCATCATCAGTCTTCTTGCAGGTGGATTAGTTTGGTTCCCCACTGTAATGGCAAGCATCTGTTTTGTTTTTTTGTTATAACTTCACAGCCTTAAACCACTGTCCATTCTGGCCAAAGTTTTCTCTTTTTGCCAATGGAAGAGATGGTATGCCAGATACAAAGGTTTCTAGGAATAAGGTCCTGAATACAGTGGACATATACACTCATTACAGAACAACCCTCATCAATACAGAACGATGTTCATAACACGACAGTATTAATCTATTTAAAAACAAACATGGTGATGACATATTACTACTCATCCACATAAAAAATATGTTCACTGTGTGACAGCACTCACCCATATAAACATTCTTTGTTCCATTGTTCACTGTGACAGCACTCACCCATATAAACATTCTTTGTTCCATTGTTCACTGTGTGACAGTACTCACCCATATAAACATTCTTTGTTCCATTGTTCACTGTGTGACAGCACTCACCCATATAAACATTCTTTGTTCCATTGCCTGTGTTGATCACCAGCTTCAGCTGTCATTCAACAGAAACAAAAAGAAAATCACATCCAGTTACAATTAATACTACACAAAAACAAAAATCATTTTTCACAATGCTCTTAATAAGAGAAAGCCATGAAACATCTGTGCATACCTTGACTTTCTCTCATTTTCCACACAGCAGCTTGACACAGAAGTCTGCTACATTCATTACTGCAAGAATTCAACAGGCTATCTACCATTCTGCAAATTTACTGCCATTTAATAATCTTAGCATATTCACTTCCACACAATTTAAGAATTTAACAAGCAGTTTTCAAAATGTCACACTGATTTTCACTTGAATGATCTACAAAATCAAGCGAGATGATTTTTGCTTCATTTATGAATGTGCAGTCACTTTGCCTTTGACCAAAATTCACCAATAGCAGTCTTTGTTCATGAATATTACAGATTAATATCATTTTTTCATTATTTGTAAACACCTGTTTAAAACAATGGTACTATCTACATAATTTTTTAGCACACATGCTCTTCAAAAATTAATTCAGAAGTGAGTATTCAAACAAAAAGCTAAAACAATACATATTCTCTTCTTGTTTTGAACTTCTTTCTTCTATTTTCCTAACTTGAGCTCTTAAATTTCAACAGCAGTGAGATTTTTCTGTAGGCAACCATTCTTTCCTCCACCATCAAGGTAATCACTCCCCATTTTCAATACAGAATATTGTACCAGTGTTCATCTTGGTTTTATCCATTCCATCGGCACAAGATGTCCTGATTGTCTGAGAAAAGCAAACAGGGATTAACATGCATGCAGCTTTTTCAGTTGCCCATACAGACATTAAACTGATCCCATGCCCCTTGGGTCACAAGAAAAATTATCCACTCCATCAACCAGACTCTTGTATAGAGATAAAACTCAAAGCCTCAAGTTCACAGACAAAGGCAAAAGGTCAGCTGACAGTAAATACCTGTAGAAATGTGTTGCCCACTCTGTCCAGTTCACTGCTGGAGGCCGTCACTGCAATGACAAAGGCAAAAGGTCAGCTGACAGTAAACACCTGTAGAAGTGTGTTGCCCACTCTGTCACTGCAATGACAAAGGCAAAAGGTCAGCTGACAGTATATACCTGCCCACTCTCTGTCACTGCAATGACAAAGGCAAAAGGTCAGCTGACAGTATATACCTGCCCACTCTGTCCAGTTCACTGCTGGAGGCCGTCACTACAATGACAACGCCATCACAGACTTAGAAAAGCTGTAGGCTTCCCCCATTCCCCTCCCCCCCTTTTTTTTTCACCTCCTGCTTTGCTTCCCCCTCCCAAGTATCTTCTCCTTTCATCCTCCCACTATCCCCACTATTTTTTCATCACTACTCTCCCCCCGTCCTGCCCCTCTCTCTCTATTTTCCCCTTTCTCTCTGTTGTCCACTTCCTTCTCATGTTTCTCTTTTCTTTTGCTCTCTACAGTCTTCATACATATGACATCAACATGTTTGTATATTGTAATAACATATATTGATGTGATCTCCTGAGCAACAGCATGACAAAGACCTTATAGGATGGAATATTACATTGTGGGTTTTCTTTTTCACATGAAAGATCCGTTTTTACAGCCTTGTCCTTTTAATGCAATTTTTTTTAAAACATTAAATCAGGTCAAACAGCTAATCTGTATACGTCTTTCATAATGTCCACAACTTTTACTTCCTCATTTACTTTCTGCACCAAGTTTCACAGTACTGAGAACAGCACAGATACCATGATGCTCTGTTGTAATACCCCAGTGACAATGTTTCTGTGGGTATGTCACTGTCAGACTAATGTCATATCTACACACTTCCCACTGACTGATGTAGCCACACACTTCTCTTCCTTCCACTCTTTTCACCCCACAGATGATTTCACAAACTTTTGCTGAACATAGAGATGACAACAGATGTGTACTCATGAACCTGTGAGCAAAGGGAGGGAATTCATTATTGATAGTTAAAAGGCATTCAGTTGTGAGGGAGAGAAAAGCATGTGGAGGAGGGTGAATTCCTGCATTACAGTCAGTTCAACAAACCTTCAATTATTTCCTCAGAAATGTCTGCAGGGTGTTTGAGCAAATGTTGTAAAACACAATCATACATATTTCTTTGAATTCCAAAAACCTCCCAAGGAAAAAAAAAAAAGATTGCCACATATATATGCCGGAAACATCAAACACTGACTACAAAGAAATCCTCACTGAATACACAACTCGACCTGTAAATGTTTGAAATGTGGTTGGCCCCTTTAGGCAATGGATTCTTTCTCTCCTTTCCTTTCAGCATTCTGTGTGTATAGCCACAGTCGTCCCACAATGCTACAACACACCACCACTTTGCTGTGCATAGCTCACTTCTCCCAACCCCCTTCCTCCTCTCTCCCATTCCCCCTGAACTGTCACCACCTCTACCCTTGCTTTGTTCACATGGCCTCATCCTGTCAGCAGTGACAAAGGGACTGCTATTCTGTGCATTTCTTAATGTCTGCTATTTGTGATCGCTGAGACACACCGATGTGTCCATCACTTGTGTTAAGTACTAAGTACTACTGTGAGGGCTGTTTTGTCTACTTTTATGTTTGGTCAAAACATACATGCACAAAAAAAAAACCCAAACAAACAAAAAAACCAACAGAGAGAGAGAGAGAGAGAGAGAGAGAGAGAGAGAGAGAGGAAAAGTGTGATAAGGGAAGAAACTCTCTTGGACAAACACAATTTCTGGAAAGCTTGGTTCACAAGACCAGTAATGCTACACCAGGTGATAGAACTATATTTAGCTGAAACACCAGGTGATAGAACTATATTTAGCTGAAACAGAGTGACCTTTTTAGTGTGTGAAAGAAGGAGGACACATTTATGTTGGTGGATGAAAATGATAAATTTGGATGGATCTTTCCAGGTCATAAAAATCTTAAATTCTTCGTTGTGCTTGAAAAGTAGGAAACCCCTTTAAACGTGATTATCATTCAAACTTTTCTTCTGTTGGCTTTCAAAACAATCAGTTGCTCATAAATTTTGCAGACAGGCCAGTTAACAAGCCTACCCTCCCCAGCTCAATTCATATACACAGGCAGACACAAAATAAGACAGCAGTTGGCAGCACCCACTCAGTATGTTAACAAGACAACAAAAGCGCACACATGTAGTGATGCTTACACACAGTCACACACACACACACACACACACACACACACACACACACTAACACACACACACACTCGTCTCATATCATTTAATGTGGAAAGACGTTAAATTGAAGACAACACACACACACACACACACACACACACACACACACACACACACAGACATAGCCCAGTCACACAAGGGTCTCTGCAGACAACTACCTCCAAATTTCCACTCCATGTCCACCAGCTGGTTGACCATCAAGGTCAGGTCCAGAGCACCTTTAGACAGCATCGCCTGGTTGGCCTGGAACTGTCAAAATCCTCTCTGTGTTAGTCACAACACTAGGAAACTGTTTCCCTCCTGTGTGTGTATTTGTGCAAATGTGTGTGTGTGTGTGTGTGTGTGTGTGTGTGTGTGTGTGCGCACATGCATGCATGCATGCACACGCACAAATGCCAACAATACAAACAATGCCAAGCACATTATGTGGAAACACAATACAGTAATCAAAGAAAATAATTCATTGAACCTGAACCACTACATCTTTATGCATTGTCTCTAAGAAACTAAAAGATCCTGAGCCTTGATGACCTCAACATACACAGACTTTAAGATCACAAAATTCTTCACACACCTATTTTTTTTTTTTTTTTTTAAATCCAGTTCTGAATGGTATCCTGCTTCTAATTTCAATTACATTTTTTTCAACACTCTCTGGAGGTTGTTCACACTGAAACTCAATGATGGAAAACTCAAAGCAAAATATCCTATAGAGGCAGAATTGACCATTAAAAAAAGAGATGTACTGGTATGTCAATTTCACATTTTTTGTTTGTATCTCGTCTTCCCTGCCCACCTACACAGAATTTATTTCCAAGCTGCTGATTGCCACTTCTCCTTCCACAGCAGCTATTAACACCTTTTCTGATGACGTGGTACCTAGTCACTTCTTCCACAGCAGCTATTAACACCTTTCTGATGATGTGGTGCTTAGTCACTTCTCCTTACACAGCAGCTATTAACACCTTTCTGATGACGTGGTGCTTAGTCACTTCTCCTTACATAGCAGCTATTAACACCTTTCTGATGACGTGGTGCTTAGTCACTTCTCCTTACACAGCAGCAGCTATTAACACCTTTCTGATGACGTGGTGCTTAGTCACTTCTCCTTACACAGCAGCTATTAACACCTTTCTGATGATGTGGTGCTTAGTCACTTCTCCTTACACAGCAGCTATTCTTCTGATACACAGCACTTCTCCTTACACAACACCTTTCTGATGATGTGGTGCCTAGTCACTTCTTCTTACACAGCAGCTATTAACACCTTTCTGATGATGTGGTGCTTAGTCACTTCTTCCACAGCAGCTATTAACACCTTTCTGATGATGTGGTGCTTAGTCACTTCTCCTTACACAGCAGCTATTAACACCTTTCTGATGACGTGGTGCTTAGTCACTTCTCCTTACACAGCAGCTATTAACACCTTTCTGATGATGTGGTGCCTAGTCCCACTTCTCCTTACACAGCAGCTATTAACACCTTTCTGATGACGTGGTACCTAGTCACTTCTCCTTACACAGCAGCTATTAACACCTTTCTGATGACGTGGTACCTAGTCACTTCTCCTTACACAGCAGCTATTAACACCTTTCTGATGACGTGGTACCTAGTCACTTCTCCTTACACAGCAGCTATTAACACCTTTCTTGACACAGCAGCTAGCTTAACACCTTTCTGATGACGTGGTGCCTAGTACCTAGTCACTTCTCCTAGTCACTTCTCCTTACACAGCAGCTATTAACACCTTTCTGATGACGTGGTGCTTAGTCACTTCTCCTTACACAGCAGCTATTAACACCTTTCTGATGATGTGGTGCTAGTCTTCTTCTTCCACAGCAGCTATTAACACCTTTCTGATGATGTGGTGCTTAGTCACTTCTCCTTTAACACCTTTCTGATGATGTGGTGCTTAGTCACTTCTTACACAGCAGTCACTTCTGATGACGTGGTGCTTACACAGCAGCTATTAACACCTTTCTGATGACGTGGTGCTTAGTCACTTCTTCCTTAACACCTTTCACAGCAGCTATTAACACCTTTCTGATGACGTGGTGCTTAGTCCCTTCTCCTCTTACACTGATGATGTGGTGCTTAGCAGCAGCTATTAACACCTTTCTGATGATGTGGTGCCTAGCTATTAACACTTTCTTACACAGCAGCTATTAACACCTTTCTGATGATGTGGGTGCTTAGTCACTGATGATGTGGTCTCACTTCTTCCACAGCAGCTATTAACACCTTTCTGATGACGTGGTGCTTAGTCACTTCTTCTTCCACAGCAGCTATTAACACCTTTCTGATGATGTGGTGCCTAGTGGTGCCACAGCAGTCACCTTCTGATGATGTGGTGCTTAGTCACTTCTCCTTCCACAGCAGCTATTAACACCTTTCTGATGATGTGGTGCTTAGTCACTTCTCCACACAGCAGCTATTAACACCTTTCTGATGACGTGGTGGTGCTTAGTCACTTCTCCACAGCCTATTAACACCTTTCTGATGATGTGGTGCTTAGTCACTTCTTCTTCACAGCAGCAGCTATTGCTTACACAGCAGCTTAACACCTTTCTGATGATGTGGTGCTTAGTCACTTCTTCTTCCACAGCAGCTATTAACACCTTTCTGATGATGTGGTGCTTAGTCACTTCTTCTTACACAGCAGCTATTAACACCTTTCTGATGATGTGGTGCTTAGTCACTTCTTCTTCCACAGCAGCTACCTTTCTGATGAAGTCACCTTTCTGATGTGATGTCTGTTGCCTAGTGATGTGGTGCTTAGTTCTTCTCCTTACACAGCAGCTATTAACACCTTTCTGATGATGTGGTGCCTAGTCACTTCTTCTTCCACAGCAGCTATTAACACCTTTCTGATGACGTGGTGCCTAGTCACTTCTCTTACACAGCAGCTATTAACACCTTTCTGATGATGATGATGTGGTGCCTAGTCACTTCTCCTTACACAGCAGCTATTAACACCTTTCTGATGATGTGGTGCTTAGTCACTTCTCCTTACACAGCAGCTATTAACACCTTTCTGATGACGTGGTGCCTAGTCACTTCTTCTACAGCAGCTATTAACACCTTTCTGATGATGTGGTCTAGTCACTTCTTACACAGCAGCTATTAACACCTTTCTGATGATGTGGTGCCTAGTCACTTCTTCCACAGCAGCTATTAACACCTTTCTGATGACGTGGTGCCTAGTCACTTCTTCCACAGCAGCAACACCTTTCTGATGACTAGTCAACACAGCTACTAACACCTTTATGATGAACTAGTCCTTTCTGATGATGTGGTGCCTAGTCACTTCTTCCACAGCAGCACCTTTCTGATATTACCTAGTCACCTTTCTTTGATGATGTGTGCCTAGTCACTTCTTCCACAGCAGCTACTAACACCTTTCTGATGATGTGGTGCCTAGTCACTTCTCTCTTCCACAGCAGCTATTAACACCTTTCTGATGATGTGGTGCTAGTCACTTCTCCTTACACAGCAGCTATTAAACACCTTTCTGATGATGTGGTGCCTAGTCACTTCTCCTTACACAGCAGCTATTAACACCTTTCTGATGATGTGGTGCCTAGACAAACAGCCAACCATGGTTCTCTGCTTTCCAACTGGACCTCTAAACCCTAGTACATCTTACTTGCACCCTTCATCCACCACCGATATCACCTGAGGGTTAAGGTCAATCAGATATCTGAGAAACACAATAATGACAAAACATACAAATACATACCTGCTTTGTGAAATAGGCTGCTTTGTCCTCTGACAGACCTGAAAGACAAGAACACACTGATGAAAACAGCTCTCAACACATCTGGTCACCATGACGACACTGTCCACCACTCAACACTTCTGGTCACCATAACGACACTGTCCACCACCACCATCCCAAGCTAACGAACATGAAAACTGGCAGTCTAACGACTGATCCATCCCAGACCCTGTAATAATGCACTAAGGAGCGCATTGAAAGCCACAAAATGCTGCCAAATAAAATCACACTGAATGTCCAAACGAACAGTTCAGAGTGTAAACCTGGATGGTGTTTGCAGCAAAGGGTTTGGCCACAGTATATGATGGGACACAGAAACACTGTGGACTGTCCACCAGAAACGGTTGTAAGTCACCAAAAATTGGCCAAACAGAATTAATTGACTGCTGTAGATTGCAAGAGTTTGATATGGCGCAGTATGTGTCATCAACCAACACTTGATATTCCGCCTGCCAATAATCTCTCTCTCTCTCTGTCCCTCCCTCCCTCTCTCTCTCTCTTCCCCTCTCTTTAAGCATGTAATATTTCTGTTAACCCTTTCAATCCTTCTGAGTTTACTGCCTGGCCAGTCTGGGCTGATCCGCTTGAAGGGAAGGGATCCCTCACATAAACTTTAACATTTCAAAAACTGTTTTGCAAAGACACAAAAAAATCACATGATCACTGCCAAGTGACTGTGTTGCAAGATATTGCATTTGCAAAATATGATGCGCTTTGGACTTTTGATGCTTTGATAAATGAAATTATTGTTTTACTATTAAATTAACAGTGTTAACTTCATTTCAGCTTGTTCAATTTATCTGGAAGACTATACTTTCAAGATGTAGAAAAAACCTTCTACATCATTATCACATGTTTGGGAACATATTAGAATTCTGTATCACATTATATCTATGGATTTAAGATGCTTTGACAAATGAAAGCATTAATTTAGTTTTGACATAACTTTCTGTTTGAGTGCATATGATACCCATGAAAATCCTCTAAACTGTGAAAACGTGTCTGCCAGGTAAACAGTTACAGATCACTCAAATCTGTTCTGACACTACTGACACATTTCTGGTGAAAACAAAACATTTTTCACACATTATTTTTTTACGTCAGTAAGATAAAAACAAAACTGACCCAAGTTTCCCAGATCTTCTTGAAGCTGGCTTGGACTGAGACTGTTCTTGAGTGCATCTGAAAGTCACACACACATTTGTTACAACTAATTAGGCAGAGGAGCAAGTTGGTTTCATCATTATACCATGCAAATACTATAAAAAGGAGGTTTGTTGTTGAGCATGATTTACCTGAAAATCAGTGTGGTGAATTTTAAATCAACATGAAAGAACTGACCTAAAAGCTTCCTTTACAGTACCCCAAATCTGGTCAACCAAAAAAAAAAAAATTCCAGTTCCTTCAATTTCAAGGATGCTTACTTCTATTATAAGCATGCACACTTTATTAGTATTTATTTTTCTTCAGTTAATAATTATGCTTAACAAATTGTTGCCCAGAAATAAACTGCAGTAACATGATTTTTTGCATTTTTGAGATTTTTGGTACTATAAGAGCGGGCCAAGGGCCATAACATAGCCAAGTCCCAATCACATTATCCTAAAAATAAACGTGTTGTAATCAAAATACTTGTATAGTAACTCAACTCACAGTATACCTTGTGGGGAAAAAATAATCAGTTTTTTCGTCTCCTGTAAAATTTGATTTTCAGACAGGTTTACAGCTGTTGAATTTCCCGGCAGCAAAATGGGACATCCAGAAATGTACCTTCTGAATAAAGGGGGTGGGCGGTGGGGGGGGACAGTGTCTACAATAATGTTTCTGAAGTGGTCAGCATGCTATTTAAGCTATTTAAACAATTTAGCTTTTCTTCCGTTTTTTCTTTTTGTTTTGTTTTTTTTGAAGAGAAAAATCTTATCCAAATGATTAAAGCATTTGGTAATATTTGAATCATACATCATTACATGTAGTTTTGATCTCATTAGATTTACTTTTTTACTGAACAGAAACATTATACACTAACAAAATTTCCAAAAACAAGGTGATATCTGTTTTTCCACATTCTGCACAGAGAACCGTCTATCATGGAATCCCCTACTTGTGACAGAATTGCTTTGCACAACTGACTGTGCAGGGCACCTCAAACATGAACTGCAGTCACATTCAGTGTGTCTGTACAGGACATCAAAGTTTAAAGTATGGACTGTACAGAGTGTACAGCAATATGCATACAGCACCTTTGGATAAGATAAGTAAATGGTATCTTAAGCATCAAGAGGTGTGCCTTTAGGGCCAAAACTTATACAACATACAGACTTCAAATTAGATCTCTCTCTCATACACACACACACACACACACACACACACACACACACACACACACACACACACACACACAATCATCTAGTAACACACAACTTTGTAAAAAGACATAAAATGAAAGAGGTTTTACTACTACTACTACAAACACACAGACACACACACACATGTACACACACATATGCACAAACACACACACGCGCGCACACACACATATGCACATGCACAAACACACGCAGATCCCCACAAATATGAGACTACATTACAATTGGGCAAAGCCAGCAGACTCTTGATGACATTCTTGAGGGCAGCCACACCCAACCGTTCTGTTGGGCAAACTCTTCCAGCTGGTTCATCAGACGAGCAGACTGATGAAACAACAAACATATTTCATTCATACAACATTTCTGTTTAAACAAACATATTTCATTCATACAATCTTTTCTGTTTAAACAAACATATTTCATTCACACAACATTTTCTGCTTAAGCATATTTCATTCATACAACAATTTCTGTTTAAACAATCATACTTCATTCATACAACTTTTTCTGTTTAAAACCAACATATTTCATTCACACAACATATTTCATTCATACAACATTTTCTATTTAAACAAACGTATTTCATTCACACAACATTTTCTGTTTAAGAAACATATTTCATTCACACAACATTTTCTGTTTAAAGCATTTCTGCAGGCATGGGTCACACACATACATGCAATTACATCTATACACACAACCATGCGTTATATCTATACACAGAACCATGTGTTACATCTATACACACAACCATGTGTAACATCTATACACACAACCATGTGTTAATCTATACACACAACCATGTGTTACATCTATACACACAACCATGTGTAACATCCATACACACACAACTATGTGTTCACATATACATCTTACGTTAAGCACACACACACACACACACACATGCGAACACACACACACACACACACACACTGACACACACACAGAGCTAATCAGACAATAAATTATATCTGTGCTTAACTGAAGCAACACATGTGCATATTTGGGGTACATGCACACATATAAGTTAATCTGACAATAAACGGCTACAGAACTGTACTGACACACATACACATGTATTTGCATGTAGTGATGTACACATAATGTATTCACACAGACACCCACCCCCCACAGGCACACACACATAAAGACTGATAAATATTTGCTGTCATCTCCTGTACCATCACCTTTGCCTCATCCTCCTCTTCCTCAAGACTCCTCTGATCACCTCTCTAACTAAACCAACAGACGTCATATGATCTGCCCTGACACACTTTCCTGAGAAAAACAGTTGACTAAATGCTCTCTACACAAAACCAAGAACTACAATTAACAGCTTCCATGAAAAACATAAGGAGTAGCACAGACAACATGAATGAAGTGCACCAGGTTCTATATGTTATACTACCTTTGCTGGGTCCGTCAGGAAGAGGAACACATACTGTGTCAGCTCACTGAATTGCTGAAAAGACAGATGAAGTAAATTTAGTATGTTCACGAAGATAAACATTGACAAATTCCTTATTTAGATGAATAATGGATAGGTACAAGTGGCTTTTTCTTTTATCTCCAGGTCTTGTCCTTTATATCCAATACTACTTGGTACATGTAAAGTCAAATAATGACGATATGTAACACTAACAGATGAAACAATTCAAGATACAAGTGCCTCAAACCCCAGGTGTCCTCATCTCCAATTTGTTGGGCTTCCAGATGGTCAACCCCATGTTCTGGATACCACTACTGACACCTCATTTTGAGATTCTCAGCTTAATTCAAGAATTCTCCAAATAGTTCAGTTAGAGTAGAAAGACTGAAAGGGAAAGTGGCCCCTTTTGTTATGGGCTTGGTGTGACTTTTAATTGTGTCAGGGTCGGTTATGTATTGGTTAAAAACGTGCATGACTAAACCAGAAAACAACTAGCGACCTGATAGCTTCATGATTTTAAAGTTTTTGATTTTCTGTTTCCTACTTGATTTTTGTTTGGGTTGTATTTTCCCCTCTGATCAAGGTGGCTGAATCTCCCTATTCTGGACACAAAATCAAATCGATAGTTATGGACGCACACAGCGAAGAAGGAAAGAACAGCAGTTTACTGACGTTAAACTCTATCTGATCTATTCTCAGTCTGACAGTCAGTGTGCTATAAGTCTAAGAATTTAGTCATTTGTTTTGCATTTGATCTGTGTTCGATGATTGCGACTGTAAGATGCATCTCACCTAACATCATAGCAGGTATCAAAAGCTAAAATCCATGCACAAAACTCTCTTTTGATCATACAAACCTCATTTTGAAATTTGTTGAGAGCCTGGGAAATCGCTAAACATCGAATCAGGGGGCGTCTCCCTGCTGAAATGAAAAGTTGTCGCCATCTTTCCACCGGAAGCAATGCGACCTGCACGCGGCTTATTCCATGTAGAAACGGACACATATGGTTATTGGTCAATCCGTTTGGAAATGGCGAAGCACTAATGATTAGTTACAGTTGATAGTTCACCGGTATGCCTATTCTGTTTCTGAAGGTTTCAACAAAGAACATGAAATGGTTGTACGAGTCAGTCTGGTACCAAATATTAAGACACTGAATTTCTGTCAATTGAAATTTGACATTATTGGACTGAAGAGAAAAGATTGAGGTTTGAGCCCCCCCCCCCCCCCCCCCCCCCTCTCTCTGTCTGTCTGTCTGTCTGTCTGTCTCTCTCTCTCTCTCTCTCTCTCTCTGCTGGCATGTGCGTGTGTGTGTGTGCGCGCGCGCGCGCGCGCGCGTGTGTGTGTGTGTGTGTTGTAGCGCGCGCTGCAGCGTCGAATCAGGGGACCAGTGGGGGAAGGAGGGGGAGAGGGGCATGGGCCCCCTCAGTGAACATATCGGGGAGGGCGGAGACTATCTTCTTCCACCCTTTCCTCTCCTCCCCTGAAGAGGGAAGATCGAGGAACACACACTCTCTCTCTCTCTCTCTCTCTCTCTCTGTGTGTGTGTGTGTGTGCGCGCGCGCGCGCGCGCATGTACAAGTGTGTGTGTGTGTGTGCGCGCGCGCGCGCGCATGTACAAGTGTGTTTGTGTGTGTGTGTGTGTGTGTGTGTGTGTGTGTGTGTGTGTGTGTGTGTGTGTGTGTGTGTGTGTGTGTGTGCGATCGTGCGTGTGCGCGCGCCTGTGCGCGCGCGCGCGCGCGCGCGCGCGCGCGTGTGTGTGTGTGTGTGTGTGTGTGTGTGTGTGTGTTTGTGCAGTGGCGTCGGAACCAGGGGGATGGAGGTGGGCATCGGCCCCCTCAACTGAATGAATAGGCTATATTGATGCGCGGAGGGGGGGGGGGGGGGGATGAGGGGAGACTACCTTCTGCTCCTGGGCCCCCTCCCAGCACTTGGAACGAAAGCAGTAGGCCTACTGTCCAGCAGGGGATGACGCTGGTGAGGATTAGAAAGTGCTCCAACCAGACCTGGACCACATAGCAGAATGGGAGAAAATGGACGATGTCATTCCAAGCGGACGAATGTGAAGCCGTCCGTGTCTCCAGGAAAAGGAGAGCTCTATCTGGCCACCATCTCTATGGCCAGATCCCTAAAGTGATCAAGGAAAGTTCTGCATGGGCGTCACCTTCTGTCAACATATACGGGACACCAAGGTCTCCAGCATCACGAACATCCATGGCCACTCTTCCCCCCAGCTCTCAGCTCTCGCCATCCATTGTCCCTCCCGCCCCAATCCATAAAGCCCTTCTCCCTCGCCATCCATTGTCCCTCCCAGCCCCATCCAGTAACGCCCTTCTCCCTCGCCATCCATTGTCCCCTCCCAACCCCATCCAGTAACGCCCTTCTCCCTCGCCATCCATTGTCCCTCCCAACCCCAATCCAGTCCCTCGCCCTTCCCTCCCTCGCCATCCCTTGTCCCTCCCATTGTCCCCCCAACCCCAATCCCCTAACGCCCTTCTCCCTCGCCATCCATTGTCCCCTCCCAGCCCCAATCCAGTAACGCCCTTCTCCCTCGCCATCCATTGTCCCCTCCAGCCCCAATCCAGTAACGCCCTTTCTCCTCGCCATCCATTGTCCCTCCCAACCCCAATCCAGTAACGCCCTTCTCCCTCGCCATCCATT
>JADBJO010018801.1:0-34592 GCA_016801955.1 Conus betulinus
AGGAGAAGGCGAGTGAGAGTGAGGATAATGGTCCTTCCTACCATTTATTTTCCATGCCACTTAGAAATGACAACAATTAGTCCCGAACGCATGCCGGAATCACTTCTGCAATTTCCCATTTAAATGTTTCCTTACCTTTTATCGACAGAGCGCAGTAATCCCCTCCCCGGCCCCCCCCCACGCCCCTCCCTCGGGCCCCCCCTCCCTTGATTCCCCCCCGCCTCATTATCAGTGACGGTGTTTTTCATGAAGCCTGTTTGGTACACATTAGGATCAGACTTTGGCCACTAGGACCATGACTTGGTGTGGTGTTCAAGGCAAGGGTTACGGTCAATGTGGATGCATGGCACTTCATTCTTGTGGCTCCGATTGGATGGTGGTGCGACCCGGTTGTTCTGATGGCAAGGGTCCGCATTAAATTTACACCGTACCGGTCGGGTTCTTTCCACGGAGGGCATGGGGCCAGCGTTACTCTGTGTAGGAGATACGTACTCTTTCCTTTGACAGGGTTGATTTATCCATCCGGCCTTTGACTCAGCCCCGCCCCATAAAACTCAGGGAGGGTGATGCTTGCTGCTGCGGGTTGTGTGTGTGGGGTGACAGGATGAGGGGGTCAGTGGGAAAATCCGGGTGTCCTGTGCCAAATTGCTGTTTCGCAGCCCCGCCCCACACCGGTGCCCCCCTCGTCCAAGGCTGATTTCAAAGAACACCTCGTGTGAAAAACAAACTCCACACTACCCCCTCCTCCATCTTCCTCCTCGCCCTACCTATCTTTCAGTCCAGATCTCTCCGCCGCGCCGCCCCTCCTCCCGAGAGACAGGGTAAAAGGGCAGTTAAAGAGCCCCCCCTTCCCCCGCCCTCCCGCCTCCCCCGCCCCGGCCCACCTCTCTGCGTCGATCATTAAATTAGCAGAGTTCATAGACGCTGCATCTACGATGTCGCCGTGGTGTAAATCAAATGAACATCCTCTGGTAGTTGAGAGCATTACAGCGGTTGACATCACCTCACTGTAATCTGCTTTGTGTGTGCTTGAAACAGAATGTATAATTAATAAACAGTGTTAGCAAGCCTGAGACAACAACACACCGACGAGACTCTAACAGGTGAGATACTCTGAAGTCTGCCATTTGTCATACTCGACGCAGATCAGAAAAGATGAGATCTTATTTCAACCTGGACATGATGGGTGGGGATAAGGTTTGCATCCATTTATTAAAGATGTGTTTTTTTTGCTCTTATAATGTTGGTCCGTATATCATTCAGGTCCCCATATTTCCCATATTTCTCTCTCTGTTCCCTCTAGTCGTCTGTCTTCTGCTGCCTGTCTCTCTCTCAATATATATTCATAAATTAGTAAAGCACCCCAGGCAAACACTCCGCTTGCCCCACACACACACAACACACTACTCCACCAACACACCACCAAATCCACTGCTTGCGTCTCTGCGCAGACTGAACTACGCGGCTCTGGCACCACCAAAACTTTGACAGCACACATGTTTACACACACGACATCACACACACATCGTGCTCGCTCACACCACAGGGACATCACACACACACACACACACCACACGCAACACAGCACATGTTACTAGATAGCTCTATTAGTAGAGTAGAGATAGAGAGAGAGAGAGAGATAGAGAAGGATATAAAGAGACTTGAGACGAGACAGAGACAGAGACAGAGAATAACTTTGATCTGCTTTCAAGAGGGACTAGATCATAGCTCTTATGAAAAGAATCACCATTATTTTCAACGGTTGAATTCACCGTCATTTCAAACCTAGCTACCCGTTTTACTTCCGTTCAAAAGCTAACTCCACAATTGTTTACTTTCCCAATTTTGCAAGAATACGGAGTACGGGCAATGCTAGGATGATCAAAGTCCGATGATACCGTGATTCCTTTGATAAAGCAATGCTTTTTCGTCTATTTATTCGTTTATTGTTTCACCCTGAGGAAGACCTAAGATGTCGAAACGCTTTGTGTGTTTTGTCTTGTGACCTCTTGTCCACGTTTCTTCTGGCTGTTCGCTAAATTCCATTTACGAATTTTTTTATATATCCGCTGCCAGTCGTTTTCACTTTGCACTAATGGGGCCCTGCATTTGATCAAGGCATGCCGACTTAAGAAAAAAAGTATAAATATGTTATCATGATATTCTTTCAGTTATTTCTCGCTTAGCATTGAGGTCATATCCAAAGTTACGACATGAGATGCCGGAGGACGGAGGTAACGCATCGCAGAAGTCGGGAGCCAGACAAGCACGCCAGACGCGACGGGCGGGAAAACCGAGTTGTCGGTTTACCAAGGACATTGAATGATTCTCAGAGCAAGGTACCCCAAGTGAAATTCATATGCGACAAGAAAGAAAGGTCCGCCGTCGATCTTGTGATCCTTTTCTTGCGTATGGTTACACAAAAATGGTAGGCTTTCCTAAACTCGAGAGTGGTGATCAAACCATCCAGAGGGCGTGTAATTAGTTCATTAGCGTACATGTCATACTTGGTTCGCTGTGGTATCAGAGTGTGCGGGGCGCACGGAAAAAGGTATCAAATTGTATATTTCCTTTTTTAGTTACAACTGTACATCTCATTTCCGGTATAAATCGTGAATTTAGAGACACATCCCACGTGCACCTCATTCCAACGTAATGCGCGACATTTAAAGCATTCAATATACATAGATATCCCAATGATTTCCGTCATGTGACAAACATAATGTATTGTATGAACAGCAAGTTTGCGGATTACGCATCACACAGTACTTTACGATCTATTCGTGTCGTTTTACTCTAGGCAAGAGCCAGTGACACGACGCCCCCCGTTGTGATTAATATCCGCAGTATGAGACGAAACGATAGATCTTGGATATCTAATAATGGAGATTCCGTTTGTTCATTGGACCTTATCCCGGGGCGCCGCAAGGGAGGAAGGGGGGGGGGGGGGGGGAGTGGGGGGCATCGAGCAGCGGGGGAGTGGGTACCTTTGCTGAACCATTCCAGTGAGGCAACAACGGGGCAACCGTTCGGGCGAACCCTTAAAGGCGCCGGTCGGCATTCCGAAGGTCATAACAGACTGGTACTCATCGATATTGTTCTACTTCAACACAACGTCTACCAGGTTTTTTATTTGGACAATTTTCTTGGTCTTCACCGGGATGTCGGGTATGGCTCGGATGCATACTAACGTTTGCGACGAATGGGTATTGACCCGTTGTACAGGGGTGTGGACAAAGTTTGGTGTAGGTATGTGGATTGCATTAGTGTTTGGGGCATCGGCTAAGGGTGTTTGGTGGGGGGGGGGGTATTGGGGGAGCGGGGGGCACGTGGGTTGCGACGTCAGATAGATCCCAGCAACGTTTACGAATAGCAGACAAGCTGCGCAGGGGAACAGACAAGATCTGGACTCTCAGAACCCCAACGGTCCGGACGCGGGGGGAAGATTGCGATTAACTGTATACGCTCTGGCAGACTGGGAGCAGGCGCATGGGAGGCGCGAGGACAAACTAAGCACTGATCAACCGACAGCGCGAGCTCCTCAGTGACGACTATGGACAGGATCATGGCACCGTGTGTGCGTGCTGTTTCACCCCAACACGTCACTAAACAAACAAACATACAAAAACCTTTGGTCCTGGTGGATGACAAATCACGAGTCACACCCCCTATCACTTGTCCATGCTATCTGTTCGTCATGATGGTCTACATCCTTGTTCATTTATATAGATCACAGATGATGGCCAATGTTTACCAGAATTGACCATTACTAACGGTTACACCCAGCCCAAGACGGCTTTTCCTCTTTATGGAATATCTCACGCGTATTCAGGATAAACTGGGAGCACGTTTAGCACGTTTGTATGTTTTGCATCTGTTTGCTACAGACATTATTGGCACACATGCACACTCGACCTTGTACAATCCACGCAAACACACACACACAGACAGACACACACACACACAACACAACACACCCACCCCCCCCACCCACATCACCTACCACCCACCATTAATGGCAACACAGTTTTCTTGACCGTAACCACACGGTCACCGACATACCAAAAGGTAAGCTTTCAGTATACTTTCCACAACATCACACTTTTTACACGAGGACTTCTCAGGGGGTTTATATAAATTTTTTTCGAACGAAGGTGAGGAATGTACCTCCATCAATATCACACAGACAGCGGCCGGATTAGATCCTTGCTTCGAGGGCAGCGGATTTTCCCCCAGCTTAGTACGCAGTAATACTTTCTTAACAAAACTGATACTGTTAGCTTCCTTTTCCATTAGTCTGATATTGCTCGGGTCTGTAACTGAAAACACACGCCATCCTTAACTCCCAAACGCCAGTAAAAGCTGCTTGAAATGTCGAAACTTTGACAAAAAACACAACACATACACACACACACACACACACACCACACACACAACTCAGTAAAAAAAAACGAAAACAAATAAAAACAAACAAAAAAACAAACCGGAAAAACCTTATAGGGTATTGAGAATTCCCAAACAAACTAAGAAAGAGAGCCATTCCAACCACAAACATCAAATTCAAGAACAAAAAGTAAATCAAAACAAAAAGTTAAAAGAAGAATACTGTACTGCCAACACGAAAGACCAAAGAAATTGCTAAACAAACACGACGCGTTTTCGACCCTCTTTCTCATCCTCTTTCATCATTGGTAGGTCCTTATCCATATTGACAATAAACTGAGAAGAAAAATTACCATTCCGCCGAACGACAGAAACAAACAAAACTACAAAACAAACACTTTGCGTTTCGACCTTTTTGGCCTTCTTCATCACTGGTTGTCATTCGTAGTGAGAATAAACTTGAAAAAAAAAAAAAAACTGCAATCCACCGAACGAATAGAACAAAACAGATTACAAACACACAAAACACTACGCGTTTCGATCTCTTTAGCTTCTTCAGACAAGACAAAACATCAGAGACAATGAAAATGGAAGGACCAACATCGGTCACTTATCTCTCTCAAATGGGGGGCGCAAATAGATGTGTGGATGTGGAAACAAAGCGACTGGAAGGGGACGCAATGCGGGTAAATATAATAAATATATAAATGATGAATGATGAGGATGATATAATAATAATAATAGTACAACTATTACAAACTTAATAATAATGATGGTAGCATAATCATGCAGTGTAATAATACTAACAAAGATGATAATTGTGTAATGAATCGTAACGAAACTGACGGAAGGACACACAGAGGAGAGGGGTCTGAGGATAGACAGAAAATCTGGTTTATAGTAGCATTAGTAAAAATGCTAATAATAATAAGAAAAGCGAACAAGAAGACGAAGAAGAGGAGGAGAGGAGGGCGAGGAGAGGAAAAAAGAAAAGAGAAAAAAAGGATGATACAGATCGCGGAAAAGAAAAGGATAGAAAAACAGAATAGAAGAAATATACCAATGGCTACACCTAATGATCCAGATCAGAACATTAAAATGAGGAGAAAAAAAATGATAATGTCCAAAACAAGATTTAAAACACAGAACGTATGTCCTAATTTTCATAAAAGACAACTAAAAATCTAAAACGTTTTGAATTTCAACACTTCAGATGAAAAATACGCAAGCAATACACAAATACATATAGTGAACGAAAGAAGAACGAAGAAAGAAAGAAAGAAGGAAAGAAACAAAAAGAAAAAAAAATGTACAAAAATGTCTCAAGCGATTTCACTGCACGTGACTCAACTGCCTTCAGTTCTGTAGCGGGTTGACCAACCCACACCCCAGCGGGTCCAACAGAATGACGGCAGCGAAGGAGCCTCAAAGACAGGCTCGCCTGTGCAACAAAGCAGCAGTCCCGAACAAACCGGAGACGTTCCCATCAGGACGGGACAAGTCAGACAGGTGGCACTGTGTTCCACCTTGACATGCCCCCACCCCCCGAGTCTATAGCCCCCCCCCCTCCCCCCACACCCGTCTCGCCAGCTCTGACGAGCCAGCCGCGGTCACAAAGTTCTTGCTTCAGGGTGTGGGGGACCTGACTCAGACCAATAGTACCCCACGCTCGGGTATGCCTACTGTCCCTGACCATCGGGATTTGTACCGGAAAGGATTTTAGAAGTCACTGTCCCGGAAATCCCGGATTTGCAACACGCGTCCCGGAAAAAAATCGGGCGTCCCGGAAAAAAAAATCGGGAGTTAAAAGCCGTTCTTATCGTGCTGCACAGAACTGAGCCAAGAATATGCCTATCGTCTGCTGAGTGAGTAGACGTAGTACGCATGCGCGCGAAAAAAAAAAAAAAACTCCTTTCACTTTCAAGTCAGAACATGGCGTCGAAGAGGAGACATGATGTCGACACAGAGTCGGATTCTGACTCTTCGGATGGGTCAGAAAGGAGTGAAAGAAGAAAAACGACCGTGAAGCGAGGTGTAAAGAGACAGTGCTCTACCAGTGACCTCGAAGATTTCAAGAGTGCGTACGCGAGGTCTCTGAAGGCCTACAAGAAGACCCCAAAAGTGCCTACAAAGGTCTACAAAAAGTGAAGCCAGTTTTCATGGATATTGTACATAGCGTATATAAGGTAAGCAGTCAGTGTTTTTATCTTGACACTGTTCTGTCCCTGATTTTTACGGATTTGTCCCCGATTTCTGTCTGTATTGTCCCTGAAAGCAAATTCTGGCGTAGGCATGCCTGCACGCTCTTGGGGGTGGTCGCACAGAGCCATGGCTGAAAAAGGGTGAGGCAACCCCGAACGAGACAACTTCGGGTTCTGACGACAGAGAAAAGTACAGGAACGCAAGGTTCACCGTCACAGATTATTGGTTGCTGGCCTGTTTCCAACAACAGGCTGACGTCCCCGCTGGGACAGTGAACTGTCAGAGGTTCAGAGTGTCTGGGGCACGACATGATGGGGAGGGAGGGGGTGGGGGTGGGGCAAAGCCAGGATCTGAGAGAGAAATGGTGTTTCACCCACCAAAGACCCTCCGCAGTCGGGCAGCAGTGCCAGGCTCTGAGCCTCAACAGCTCAACCCCCACCTCCCCCCCACCCCCCCCCCCCCCACCCTCTCAGCGTCACCAGCAAGCGAAGTATAAAGTACCTTCCCTCCGGCAGACTTTGGCGAGAGGGGCTCTTCTGGCCAGACGCCGGGTGCCGGGGTGATCGCCCGGGACGGCGGGCAGGATTGGGCTGCGGCCAGACAGTTGGATCAACGGCCGTCACTCCTTCTGTCTGGCAACGGTGTCGGCGACTGCATTAATTTCATCGCCGACGATCGGAAATGGCACTATGCAAACTTGATGACGACTCACTCTATGCTGCGTTTGTTGGCGGTGGCTGGGCAGGGATGGGAGTGTGGGGGTAAGGGTGGGGTGAGGTGGAGGAAGGAATCTGGTGTGTGTGTGTGTGTGTGTGTGTGTGTGTTGGTGTGTAGGTGGGGGGGGGGGGGGGGGGATGGGGGCGATTATGCTCGAGGGGGATGTCGGGGTATGATACGCAGCGCGAGAAAAGGATCAGTGAGATATGTTCTTACCGCGACGGCAATTGTTTTTCTTCATTCACAGTGGAGTCAACTAATTCCGGCAATCACATTTCACAGAATAACGTTGGGCCCTGTCCTTTCATCCAGTGCGACTTTCTTCCTACACGTATATCGTGTTTTGCCCCAAACGAGGTAGAATCATGTGGTATAAAAATCCTAGGTTGTATATACTCACTCACTCACACACTCACACACACACACACACACACACACACACACATCCTCTTCAGAACTCCTGTCAAAAAGAGACAGGGAGGCTGACAAACAAGGGCAAACGAGGTTTTGATAAGCATCATCCAGGAGCAGAGTGGAACGTTCGGTTAAATCACGAAACTGGTGAACCGAACAGCCTGATCACACAGAAAAGCAAACGGAGGCGAGTTTAATCATCCTTCAGTCTTTCAAAAGGGCCAAAAGTGAAGAGAAACTGGCTTTCTTAAAGACCTGAATTGAATTAGCCTTGATAACCAGAGAAAGAGAGAAGCTGCACCGACGATTTTGTGGGCGGCCTGCCAGGAGCGTCCATTTTTCTCTCTAGTCGGGTCCTTCTTTCACTACTATGCCGAAGCCTTACAGGCTGAACCAATGAATGGGCGCATGAGCACTGCCACCCTGAAGGAAGCCACTGTGTCAGCCCAGCCTACACGCGTGTTTCGGGGCTTTTCGCCTCACTCCAGTAGGCATGGCAATTGGCAGAAATGTATCGGTGCCACGGAAACCCAACGAATACAGTCATCAGAAAGGGAGGGCTGGAACGTTTAGTTTAGTTTCAACACATTGCCGTCCGCATGTTCCCATCAGGCTGTCCACAAAAAGCGAAATGCCACGAAACGAAAAAAAAAAAAAATCTGAGCTCTGATATTATTTTTCAATTCTAATAATGAACCACTTCGTGCGTACTTGCGGATTCCCCCCCCCCCCCCCCCCCCCAAAAAAAAAAAAAGAAAAAGAATACAAGAAGATGAGGTCTGTTTTTCTGTTTGTCTATAAATTAAATTCACAACTACAGATAATAATGAACATATATACTCCATCAAACAGCGACGACTAAAGATTAAACCGACCACAATGCACTCCTTCTAACACAACACAAACAATGACTAAAGAGATCGCAGGGTACTCCACAAATGTCGATTACATCAAATGTCGACGATGATGATGTCCACAAAACTTTACATGAAACATCGACCACTAAAATTGACAACGATCACAACGTCTGTGTTTTTACTTTCAAGTGACTTGTAATTTCGAAGGTTATCAACTTCCCTTCCACCCTACCCTGTTGTTTCTTTAAAAAAAGGAAAGAAATAATAGAAAAGAAAGAGAAAAAAGGAAAGAAAGGAAAAGAAAAAAGATGTGGACATTCTATGTTTGCTGATACGCTCTACGCCGATTTAGAAAAAATGCGATTTCATTAGATCTTTTTTTTCACATTTTATTTTTATTTATTTTTTTTTTTTTGGGGGGGGGGGGGGGGGGGATACCAGTCCAGGGGAATTCAATGAAAAAAAAAAAAAGAAGAAAAACAAAATCCGACACGAACAGACGTGGGGGACATTCTATAATATACATACAACAGATTCCGACAACAACAACACAACACACAAACACAACACAACACACGCGCGCGCGCGCGCGCGCGCGCGCGCACACACACACACACACACACACACACACGGTAACTGTAGCATATTCTAACCGGTCACCTACTACTTCCTGGAAGTTATATGTTCTTAGCTGTGTAGACAATAGTCTACGTCTTTGGTACGAATAATGAAAGTATCATCATATCATAAATGTGTTAAAAAATTACTCTAGAACATTCACGCACTCTGAGAACATTTTGATGGTGCTGGAAATGTTCATTTACAACAGAAAAAGTGGCGATTTCCCCTTCAATTAATTACTGATTTCATTAATATTGCACATCAATAGGCCTGGGTAGTAGTAGTATGAGAGACCACGCAGTTTCCACTGCAGATCCACATTCCTTGGGGAAATCTTTACTTCCGGCACTCAGAGCACCCACGGGTGTCTTTTTTCTTTTTCTTTTTTTTTTTTTTTTTGAGACCGTGAAACCGAAAAAACCGCTCGCCCTTTATTTCGACATGCCTGGAGAGAAGTGTAGAGAAGGGGGTGGGTGTGGGGGGGGGGGGG
Organism: Conus betulinus; assembly: GCA_016801955.1. Taxonomy (NCBI): domain Eukaryota; kingdom Metazoa; phylum Mollusca; class Gastropoda; order Neogastropoda; family Conidae; genus Conus; species Conus betulinus. The sequence continues at coordinate 9,685 of JADBJO010018801.1, forward strand.
GGGGGGGGTGGTGGGGAGCTGGGTCATGCAGCGTCAGTCTTGGTTGCACAGACTCAGAAGGTTCAGCTCAGTTCAGTTCAATGGCTACCTTAATTAACGTCTGTTCATCGTCGCTTATATCAGTCGATATCACAAGGCAACATAGATACTGAGAGTGTCAGACCTACTGTCTCCGTCATTTGTCTCTCACCTCTCTCCTTCACATGTACGAATCTAAACACTCCACTAAGAATACTTCCGAAATACTTTCAAGAAATCACGAGTCCTGCCCAACTCTGAATGGGTAATAAGGCGTGCGATGTATGCAATACATATGCCATATATGTAATACATGTGTCATATAAAAATATGGCCAATGCGTTCAAAATATGCAGTATTCATACCATTTAATTCGTATCGCCCTGTTAAAATTGGACAGTCTAGTAGTGTACGACGGACAGAAATTTTCCTCCTCACATGTATACCTAACATCAGGAGACAATTTTATTTTTCCGTGCGTTTAACCTAAGTTTATTGATGGCTATTCGTGTGAACTTCCTTAGTGAAATTTTCTGTGATATATACCGGTTTCCAAAAACAAGAAATGACGTATTTTCCACTTACAGATGCCTTTCAAAGGACATTTTCAGGAATAGGTGGAAGAATTTCTCAAAGCTCCTTGTTTTGGCACGAACACAGAAAGCGACCCAATGAAGACAGAACCCTTCTTTCCATGAAACCTTTCCTCAAAATATCGGAGAAAGAAATGAAGAATGGACGGGTCACACTGAATGACACAGGAGACTGCGTTTGTCTGCAAAGAAGCCTTGGTCATTCTGAAAGTTATCAACAGCCCAATCGGAATAGACTCTTTACTCTGTCCGATCGGCATAAAGCTTTTTGTGTAGAAATGTCTGCTGCCACACATCCACGACACGGTCAATGAAGAAGAAGGAAAAAGAAAACTGAATGTGTGTGTGTGTGTGTGTGTGTGCGTGCGTGCGTGCGTGCGTATGTGTGTGTGTGTGTGTGTGTTGTGTGTGTGTGTGTTGTGTGTGTGTTGTGTGTGGTGTGTGGTGTGTGTGTGACAGAGAGAGAGAGAGAGAGAGAGAGAGAGAGAGAGAGAGAGAGAGAGAGAGAGAGAGAGTGTTGTGTGTGTGTGTGTGTTTCTCTTCATTAAATCCCATCTGAAAAAAGACGTTAATCGAAAAAATCACTTTCCTTGTGTACATTGAGTGTCTAGAAAACGTTGCTTTGCACTGTCTTTTTTGCTTCTGTATTTTGGCTTCTTTTCAGCAATACCAGTCTGTTGCACCGTGTTTTGTCATGATCCATCTCAAATTTGCTGTCACCACACACACACACACACACACACACACACACACACACACACACACACAAATTCATCAGGCTTTGGGAGGGCAATGCATATCAATACTTCACCAGAAGGTCCAAGTCAAAAACATTGCATTTGTTTTCTAAATGTATGTGTTTTTGAGTACCATTATGCAGGACGACCATCAGGACATACTGCAAAAATGTTGTGACAGGAAGTAAACACAAATATCTATCCAAGCACCTCTGGACGCAAATTCACAAAAACCTACATGGAGCGTGCGTACTTTGGCGCGATTTCTCTTTTACGTCTCTCTGATTACACAGACTGTTATCTTGGGAATCCATGGATTGTCGTTGATTTTATTTTGACAGGTAATGGAGATAATCGGAAATCACAAAATATCTCTGCTGACGGAACAGTCACTTTTATCAAGTAATCCTAAATTTATGCTAAGAGAAAAAAGCACTTTATCAAATAATCCTCCACATCTGCTAACAGAAAGAAAAGGCACTTTTTTTCAAGTAATCCTAAACACTTTTGCTAGCTAAAAAAGGCACTGTCAAGCAGTCCTCAACTTCTGCTAACAGAAAAAAAAGGCACTTTTTATCAAGTAATCTTCAATTTCAGCTAACAGAAAATGGCATTTTTAATCAAGTAATCCTCAATTTCTGCATACAGAAAAAGGCACTTTTATCAAATAATCATCAATTTCTGCTGACAGAAATAGGCAGTATCATTAAGTAGCCATCAAGGCAGAATCTACCTCCAACTATTCTATGCTAGTCGTCCCTGCCCTGCCCCCCCAACCCCCCCTTCTAACCCCATCAGCTATACCCATTTATTCCCCCCCCCCCCCCTCTCCCGACTTCCACTACGCTTCCAGCCCCCTACAAGCCCTCATTGCCCTTAATCCACTTCGAATCCCTTTCCCCTCGCCCATCGGGGCCCCCCCCCCCCCCACCCCCCCCCCCCCCCCCCCCCCCCTCCCCTGTTTTCCCTTATCCCCACACATTTACTCGTCCCATTTTGGCTTAGACCTGTTATCCCCTTTGCTACAGACCCGCTTCGAACCCTACATCGCTTTCACTCTCTCTCCCTCTCCTTCCCCGTTACCCTTCGTCCTTGGAGGCCTATTTAAAATCCTTACAGCTGGCCCCCTTTCCCCCCTTTTCCGCATGCCTCCCCCTCTCCAACCTTCCCTCCCAGAACCCCATCTCCTCTCCACAACCCTTTCCCACCCCCCCCCCCCCCCCCCCCCCCCCCCCCCCCCCCCCGTTTGTGTTAGACCTGTGGAATCCAGAAACCAACAACTTGTCAGTTTTCAACCTAACGCACGACTGACAAAGCTCTTCTGGAACACCAACAGAGAGCCGTATTTGAACCCGCTTCGATCCCCACTTAACTTCGCTTGGCCGCTGACTATGGAATGTGATTAAAGCGATTCGTTCGTGATCCATCCAGTATGCTAACGAGCCCACATAACGAATTTTGAAGAAGATCGTAGAAAAAACTGTGGGTTTTGTGTAAGGTTCAAGAAACATACAGACAGACAGACACACACACACACACACACATGTATAGACAGAACTTTTCTTCATCAAAAGATGAAACCCACACGCTGTTTAATTTTTCGAGCAGATATGAAAAAATGTTGTGGTGATTTTCATGGAACCGGACAGAATTAGGCTAACTGTAAATGGGGAGGAAGGGAGTGGTGATGGAGGGGTCCCTTGTATATTTGGCGGAGAGAGGCATGCGTGTATGTGAGAAAGTTCTGTGTGTGTGTGTGTGTGTATAATAAACATCACCTTCATCTTCACCGATCCTGGAGTCTAAAGGGCCGTTGGGGCCCATATTAGATTTCGCGGCCAGCTTCCGCCACTCCTCCCGTTCTCTGACGCTCTTAGGCGGTTACTGAGTGTGAGGCCAGTCCATTCCCCCGATGTTGTCCACCCGCCTCTTTCCCTGTCTTCTTCTCCTTCTGTCTCCTCGTACTGTTCCCTTGTAGAATGGAATCACCTTTGATCTTGATACATGACCATACATCTCATTTTCTATTTTTTCACTGTCAACAATAGTCTTCGTAAGGTCAAATGGCTTGCCTTACACTCGTCTGGATCTCCAGTTGGTAGGCGGTCTTTGTATGAGATGCCAAGCATCTTGCGGAAGCATCTTATCTGTAATACCTGAATCCTCTCTCAAGTTCAGCTGTCAGAGTCTACGTCTCACACGCGTAGAGAAAATATGGCAATGACCAGGGAGCGCATCAGTCTGATCTTGGACTGACTTTGATGTTTCTGTCAGTGCAGATGGTCTAGTCTGGCTAGCACTGCTGGTATTTGCAGCTCTTGGAGAGCGCTTCAGGTTTGATCCCTCATCTGAAACAATTGCCCCGAGGTACATGAAGCTCTGAACTGTCTCTAGTTTTCTCCCATTGATAACGATGTTAGCGCCGATACTGTGTTGTGTTGTTGGTCATCGGTTTGTCTTCTTGGCGCTGATCTCCACGCCCAGTGCTGCAGAACATTTGTCAAGGCGTTCTGCTAGGTTGGCTAGTACCTGCTCTTCCCCTGCCAGCTAGTCGGTGTCATAATAAATAAAACATTATCAACAAAAAATGGGGAGATGGCCCAAAACACATTTTGCAAGAAAGAACGACATATATGCTCTCTCGTTTCATTTATTTATTTATCTATTTATTCATTTTTTTGTTTACTCGTTTATTTACTTATTCAAAAAAATTGGACACTGATCGCACGGCTTTCTGTCCACGAGGGAAGAGCCGACTGCACCTCGTCACAAGGTCGCTGTCGTCGCGCACACGTCGCCTCATGGTGGGGAAAATTATCTGGGGAAAATGTTGTATGCCTTTTAAGCCGCTGAATAATGCATTCTGATGGAAAGACCAAAGTGATATATAAAAATGATGCCAAGAGATGAAAAATGACAAGGGGGTGGGGGATGGGTATATTTAAAAAAAAAAAGTAAAACGTCAAATAAACCAGTGGAGTAGCACTCATAGATAGAGAAAAAAAAAACGCTGAAAACAAACAACAAAAAACAGACAGAAGAGAGAGAGAGAGAGAGGAGAGAGAGAGAGAGAGAGAGAGATGAGAGATGAAATGCGTACAGGATAGGCCACAGCACCCTTCTGAAGGGGGATTGCAGCCAAAAACAAAGCATAGTAAGTATAACAACGACTATAGTACACGAGAGAGAGAGAGAGAGATAGAGAGAGAGAGAGAGAGAGAGAGAGAGAAAGATATATCTAACTATGCATGGTGTGTGTGTGGAGAGGGGTGGGGGAGGGGGAGGAAAAAGGGTCACGCACGCACGTGCGTGCGACGACGACCTGCACGTTCTATTTCGATCATCTTGCACGCAGGTTTCAAGTGCAACTTCATCGACGAATCTGTCTTTGCCGTCATGACGTACGTTCCCCGCTGTTCCGGATTCCGGAGTGAGTGAAAACGCCCCGGGGCTCAGAAAAGAAAATAGGTTGTAGAGCTTACGTTACAACAATGACTTTTTCAGTTTTGTCTGTGGAGGTGGGGCGTGTCGGCTGCAGAGGATGAAAACAAACATTAGAAACAATGTTTTTGCTATTGAACAGACTACATACAGAGGCGCGCAGACAGGTGGATGGATGCAAAGTAATCAGTCTCTCTCTCTCTCTCTCTCTCTCTGTCGACTCACTAGCCCCACCCAAAATGTCCACTACTACAGCGAGCATTTTCCCTGAGGTAACAGCTGAGACGAATAAATCGACAAGCGACTGGAGGAGATTCCTGAAGGGTACAACACCATGCTTCCAATTTTGAAGCTTCCCCCCCCCCCCCCCCCCCCCCCTTTTGTTTTTGTTTTTTCCTTCTATCAAACAGATGCCTGAAATGTGAGTTATACAGCTTCTCTCGCTAACACATATAAAATTTTAGCGGCCCTGCACGGAAAAAGGTAGGAAATCTTTCCCCTGTGAAGATTCCGATTACGTGCAACATTCATGGAACTTTTTTTTCTCTAATAAAATGGCAGAGAACACAAGGAGCCCGCCCCAACGTGTGGGACGAAATTATGAAAGGAACAAACACAACGCGTTTCGACCGAGATGTCTCTTCAACAGACAAGCCAACGGTACAGGGTCAGTTGTCTGCTACACCTCTCAATTATGGAAGCGCCCAACGAACGAACGAAATTAGTATGTATTTTGCCACGTAAAGAGAATTTCAAAGAAGTGCTGATGGAATAATATAAGTTACACCCATAATCTATTATGTCGAACTGAAATTGTCACATTCTTGTCTAATACTAGCAGACAACGCATTCATATATGTGAAAAGATTAAGTTTCTCAGTCACAACCAAACAGCGCACAGGAATGATTTAAATGCTTTAAAATCTAAAAACTAAAATATTCATGCCAGAGAAATGTTGTACAAAGGGATAATTGTCCTTTAAAAAAAAAAAAAAAGAAAACTGTAAATGTATGGCCATAAATCCATTCCCATCAAGATAATCATAAAATGCCACCAGCCGTCTAACTTATACTCCATTTGCGTTTCTTTTGAAATAAACATTAATAGTTCAACTTTATGGTTGATAGAGAACCCCTTATCATGCTTCGAATTTTGCAGCCAGTAATGTAATAAAGACATGATTAAGGTCGTTACATAAAGAAACAAAGACAAAAACTTACTCAGATTTCATAATCTTGTTGCTTCTGAACTTAAATACGAAATTAGGAAAAAAGGCCTTGTCACACACACACACACACACACACACACACGCATACAGGGAAAGGGTGGGGGGGAAGAGTCAGTGCCGCACATACAAGGGAGCAAACTCAGTTACACAGCCATTCAGCCTGACTGGCAGATCCCATTCCTCCTGCCTCGTTCAACCCCTAACAGTATATACTGGCTCACAACGTGGTCAGCACGCCCACAACAACGTCATCTTTCGCTGTCTGCCTATATACATGTAAAACACCGCACAAGTCCTTGTTATAATGCAATATCAGTATGACAGACATATAGAGATGTTCTACGATACAGCCCATTTGAAATTAAAACAAGATGCAGAGCTTTTAGACGTACTCCCAGTTAATCTTGAATACGACGTCACAATCAAACATGCATCATAATGTATTTCGTCACTTCGGCTTGTGACGCAAAGAAGCTTTGACGTCATTTTTTTTTTTGCGTTATCATTTTCAAGATATTCCGTAAAGAAGAAAAACCGTTTTGGGGCCGTTATAGCCGTTAGCAACGGCTATTCTGGTAAAATAAAACATCGGGCATCATCCGTGACCCATAATGAACATACGTACAAATTTTCAGAAAGATCGGCCCAGACGTTTTATCTGGAGCGAGTGGGAACACATTTTGACCAAGGACAGACAGACAGACACACTGACAGCATTTCTTCGTTCCTATTGTAAAGTACTCCCTGTTCTATAAAAACTGGGAGTACAAAAAGCATGATATACATGCAATGTTATATAATGTGTACAAAATAATTGGCTAGACGGACGAGCATTAATGCTGCTGATCGCAAAACAACCAACCGACCAACCAACCACGCAACCAACCAACAGCGCAATCATGCAAACAAAACCAAAACAATGCTATTTCATCATGCAGCATATGTGAAGGGTAGGGGGAAAAATTCCGGGCAAATCCATTCTACCGTAAACAAGAGTGTTAATCAAACGAAGGCAGTCTTTCCCTCGCGAAACAATCACACGCTGGCTTTCAAAAAGGAAAAAAAAAGAAAAAAGTCATTTGCAGGGAACACAAACTGTTTATTCTGCATCCCCTCCCCCCTTCCCCCGCTCGCGCGCCCCATTTTGCCCTTGACGGGGCGAACGGGACTTCTGCTCGTAAACTGGCGGCTGGTTTGTCCATTATTACCCCTTCCGGAACTGAGAGTGCATCTCTCTCTCTCTGCCCCTCCCCCCTTCTCTCTCTCTCTCTCTCTGCCCTCGTTGATATAGCTTGCGATTAGAGTCCTTGGGGGTTTCTGTCTCCGTCTCTGTCTGTCTGTCTGTCTCTGTCTCTCTCTCCGCGGTTCAAAAGCCCTGAGGCCAAAGGTGCCTGGAGCCAATGATTCAATAATGGGAGGCTGGAGAGGGTGCTCAAACTTTCCCTCCCCCTTCCACCCCTTCAACACACACACACACACACACTTCCTCCCTTGGCCATGTTGTGGCAAAGACTCGGTCCAGCGCCCATAAATCAATCGGCTTCCTATTTCCCTGTATGCTCTTTGTGCAAGCCTGTTGAGCTTTGTGTCGAGCTTTGTGTTGAGCTTTGTGCGGCCGGCCGCTACCCGATTGTCGTTTGGATGCGGCGCACTCACCCCTCCCCCGTCACCCCCTCCCTGTTCTCCCGTCTCCTCCGCCGCATTGCCAAACAAGCTCAATCTACTCCCCCCCCCCCCCCCCCCCCCCTTCCCCACGCTCTCCCCCTCCCTCCTGCCTCTCTCTCGTTCTCTCTTTCGACCAAACTTGGGCGGCGTGTTTATGCATTTGAGATGAGTTTTTTGATAAAACAACCGGTGGATTATCCTCCAACTCTTGAAATGCAGGACCCTCGCACTCACCACACGCTAACCCTAACCTAACCCTAACTGTATAACAGCTTATGTTAAAAAAAAAAAAAAAAAAAAAAATCCCCATTGATAAAATTTTGCTTGCATTACGGGGGGCCAGCGCAGTTGTCTGTTCCTTCCTACCGTCAATAAAGGGAGAAACGCCTGCCAAATCTGGAGCAGTATGCAGGCAACAAGCGTCAGATCACTGGTTTATTACATTATTTATATTCCCCTCGTTCGGACCAAGCGGAGTGAGGAAGGGACGGGAAAAAGGGTAGGATGAGGGGGGGGGGGGGGGGGGGGGGGGGGGGGGGGGGATGACAGAGGATTGCGTGGAGTGGTGTATGGGTGTGAGAGAGGGGGAGTCACTCCCAGGAAGTTTCTTCACATGTCAAATTGCCTTTATGCCCTCGTTTCCTGTCAGTTATAGCAAAAGATGAGAGAGCACATACAGTGGAGCTTTGAAACCCTGGGGAAGAAGCGTGCGCATGTGCGTGTGTGATTTGAACGCATTTAGGTGGCGGGTTCCATTTCATTCTTGAACGATCACATTACACGTACACACAAAAATGCCCACAATAAACTCAAAATCGAAACTAGTGTTTACGTTTCAAAAATTCTTTCTGTAGAATCGATGTGTTCACACCGAGTCATCCTCTGAGTGCCAACAAATCTGTTCTACACTAAGCTAAGCATATTAGGGTGAGAAACGTGGTGTCATCATGTCCCTGTCGTTTGGGTTTCTTCCCACCGGTGGAGAGCACCTCAAACAGGCTGTTTTGCGTTAACATTACTTTACATGAATTTGGTATCCTCCACGCCCCAACAAAGGATGAAAGGAAAAAAAAATTAAATGCATGAAATATACGTGTGTGCGCGCGCGCGCGCGCGTGTGTGTGTGTGTGTGTGTGTGTGTGTGTGTGTGTGTGTGTGTGTGTGCGCGCGCGCGCGCGCGTGCGTGCGTGTGTGTGCGCGCGCGCGTGTGTATGTGTTAGTAAAACTAAAAAAGGGAGACTTTGTACTGCCGCTGCTGCTACTACTATTACTCTTATTACCACTACTGGAAATCGATGGCGCTTAACCTCTAAACAGTCTGTAGTGCTAACAAAATTTTTAGCGCACATACCCACACACTCATACATGTATGTTCGCGCGTGCACGCACGCATACACACACATACACATTCACCCACACAGGGACGTATGCAACTGCCCCCCCCTGAAAAGGTCTTGAAATGGACACTAGGGATCTGAGAGAGAGATATATCGGCAGATAAACGCAAGGGCCGGGCAGAAAAAAACACAGCTACAGAAGAATAGGAACGATAATTATAAGGAAACTTCAGAGACCTGCAGGCGAGGCGCGACAGTTCCATGGCAAATCTCCTGCATTTGTTTCCATCAGAGCTGTGGAGGGGCAGAGATGTGGTTTATAGCAAAAAGGTGCGAAGCCAGTGATTCCCATTAGCACTGAACGCGTCATTCTGATTCATGAGAGATAACAGATCAGCACAATAACGACACAGTATGGCGAACCATGGCCAGGCGAGAAAGCAGAAGCAGCAGCATGCGAATACAGATGGCTGTCTTTTACGTAGTGAATCACATGACCCGATATGTAAACTGAATAGTATATATATATATATATATATATATATATATTATACACACACACACCTACATAATATATATATATATATATATATATATATAGAGAGAGAGAGAGAGAGAGAGAGAGAGAGAGAGAGACAGAGAGAGAGAGAGAGAGAGAGTTGAACAAACATCAGTCTAGTTTTCAATTCAGCTTCTTTTCCTTCTAAATCCAATTCACCTTCAGTACAAACGTCATGTATATTAGGGCCAAATGTAAAGAAGAGTTTGTTTTACTGTGTGTAGCCATTATTTTTCCCTCTGCACCGAAACTAGCAAAGTCCCAAAACTATTAAAGTCCAAAACTAGCAAAGTCCTCTGCTTGGTCGGAAGAACTGTCCACATTGTCACTACGCCCGAATTGTATTTATTTTGATCGTACAGCACGTGCAAGGGAACCCGACCCGATAAGTAATCACTCAGAAGAGTCCATCTCAGGCCGCGAAGAATGACGGGATGGAGCAAACGTACCCGCTGCAGTACTGACGGAAGGAGCTATCAAAGAACACCTTTACCCTGAGGGTCACACACGCACGGCGCTTCTATCGCTGATGAAAGCGGCACTTAAAAACACACTGATATCTTGAGTACCACGGACTGTACACACACACACATGCGCGCGCGCACTGCTGCGTAACTGATGGAAGGGATTACTAAGAAAACTCATACATTGAGGGCAACACGTAAGGTGTGCATATGACTAGCTAGCTTACCCATGAAACAGATTCCTTATGAACACTTGTACCTTTGGGATAACACGTCCAGTGCACCAAAACCACGAGTCACTGATTAAAGGGGCTACAAAAGAACAGCGACACACACAGAGTAAGACGTCAAGTGCGCGTGTCGCTGGGTCATTGATGAAAGGGGGCTACCAAAGAACACTGATGATATGATGGCGGCAGGTACAGTATACATAATTATCACTGGATAACTGATGAGCCAGATAGATTTTCGCAAGGTCTGCTGCCAACTGCTGAGCTTGAGGAGAGGGGAAGAGAAGGGGCATACACATAAATCTAAACTAAGCTAAATCAAAACACAAACCCATAAAAAAATGTTATTAGATCTGCAGAAATCAGCAATGTTGCCACAGCAGAAATCGAACGTTTTTTGTTTTTTGTTCTGTTCATTACACTGTCTCTTCCTTCACGCATTTTTGTCAACTTTTCATCCTCAAAAGTGTTCATGCACTGGAAATGGAAACTTCAGGCAAAACTGAAGAGCCTTTTATTCTGAAATGCATGATCTTGAGGGCAGCAAGACCAGAATAACGTGGATCTCATCTATGTGTTTTTCCACAGTCTCTAAAAAGTGTTTTTGAATGGACTGCTGCTACTACTACTACAAACAGAACACACACACACACACACACACACACACACACTTTTCTCTCGAATCTTTGAATTAGGGATGAGGCATGAGTATCCCATATACAGACTGCAAGATCGCAGAAATCATCCTTATGAAAGTGTAAACGTAAAAAAGATAAAGTAGGTATCTTGTAGGAAATAATTTCGAAAGTTAATATGTCACCCTTAAGAAAAAGGCACCAGAAAGATTAGAAACTAGGATATCATTCCAGAAATAACTCTTTAATAATGTTCTATTAAAAAGAATTGTATGCATAAAAAAGAACATCCCTACAGGATTAACGATGTTTTTACGTTCTTTTTAGGCTTGCTCATCTTCAGAGCTGGCGTGGATCTCCCTGAGAATGTGATGAGGGGGGTTTTGAACACCACACTGACATCAGTAGGTTGGACACATGGAGAATCCACACCCAATCTTCAAAATGAAAATGGACTGAGCGAGTTCACCAGGTACCCACATATTGTGTTTCTGGCTTTTAGCAGCAGCAGCAGCAGCAGCACAACAACAAAAACAAAACAACAACAACACACACACACATGTAATCCTACCAGTGAGGTAGCCACATTCTGTTTTCTTGTATGAATCCTGTCTGCAATGTGTGTACGTATGCGTGCATGTGCATGTGCTTGTGCTTGTGCATGTGTGCGTATGTTTGGTGGGTGGTATGTGTGGCGGTCATCCATACCTTCAACACACGTTGTCTCCTACTTTGTGTGTGTGTGTGTGTGTGAGAGAGAGAGACAGAGAAAGAGAAAGAGAGTCTGCTGTTCAATACAGAGGGTTCTTCAAAATAGAATGCTCTTTATAGATCTCGGTATGGACACAAGGGATCAGAAGGAAACGCGTATCAGCAGAAAAACGAAGGGGTCAGACAGGACAGCACAGCTGAAGAAGAATCAGGAAGATACAGGAAACTTCAGAGACCTGAAGGTGAGCTAAGACAGAGTGATAGCAAATTTTCCACACTTGTTTTCATCAGGACACTTCAGGCACTCAGAATGTGAGGGAGAGAACAGGACCGAGGAATGACACTGCACCGAGGGCAGAGATGTGGCTCATAACAAAAAGATGCTGAGCCAGTGATTCCCATTAGCGCTGAACGCATCATTCTGATTCATGAGAGATACAGATCATCACAATAACGACACAATACGGCATTCCACTGCGAGGCGAGATAGCAGAAGCAGCAGCAGGTGAATACAGATGGCTGTCCTTACAAATCGCAAGCCGTTTTACAAGATTTGTTGAATCACGTGGCCCATTACGTAAATTGATAGTTATAAATATTGAGAGAGAGAGAGAGAGAGGGTGTTCAACACACCAATTTCTAATTCAATTTTTAAATTCCAGTTCATCTTTGATAAAAAAAAAAAATGTTTATACGTTAGGGCCAGATTTTATAGCATTTTTTAAAAACTTTGTTCAGCCCATTATTTCCTCTCTGCTCAGAAAATAGCAAAGTCCTCTGCTTGGTATGAGGAACTGTCGGCGTTTCTTGTATTCCCGAATGATTTTCGTCGTACTGCACGTGCAAGGGAACCGGAGCAGATAGGTAATCACACAGAAGAGTCCATCTCAGTCCGCGAAGTGGGAAGGAGTGGGGCGAACCTAATTGGCTGGCGGTTCACAGCACGTGCAGCGAACTTGCCGCTGGGTTACTGGCAGAAGGAGCTATCAAAGAACACTCATACCCGGGGGTCACACGCACGGTGCACATATCGGTGACGAAAGGAGCCACTAAAGAACACTGTGATATATTGTGGTAACAGGTACAGAATGTGCGCGCGCGCGCGCGCGCGCGCGCGTGCGCGCGTGTGTGTGTGTGTGTGTGTATATAGCATATATGTACATACGCACGCACGCACGCACACTCACAAACTCTCTCTCTCTCTCTCTCTCTCTCTCTCTCTCTCTCTCTCTCTCTCTCTCTCTTCTTCTCGAATCTTTGACTTAGAGATAAGGAATGAGTATCCCATACACAGGCTGTAAGACTGCAACAATGTCACTTTTAAAACAATACGTCAAAAAAAAAAAAAAATTCTGCAGGGAATAATCTGGAAAGTAAAAAATGGCATCCTTCGAAAAACAACAAACAACAACACAAAGATTAGAATCTGGGTATTTTTCCGGAAATAATTCTGCATACAATAATGTTTTATACGAACAAAAAGAAACCAACAGACATCAGAATGAACATCCCTCCAGAACTAACGATGGGTAGTATTCTCTTTTGGCTTCGTCATCTTCCAGAAAGCCGGCTTAGATCTCCCTGTGTGTGTGTGTGCGTGTGTGTGTGTGTGTGTGTGTGTGTGTGTGTGTGTGTGTGGTGTGTGTGTGTGCGTGTGTGTGCGTGCGTGCGTGCGTGTGTGATAAGGGGCCAGTTCAACAACACACTGACACCACCAGGACAACACAATATGCACAGCAAGAATGGCATGGTTGTGTGGGTTGGACACACGGAGAATTGACTCCCAATCTTCGGGCAGGGACGGACCGGGTAGTTAACCAGGCACCCGCATATTGTGTTCTGGGGTGTTCAGCAGACCAACGGCCCTGTCAGTTCTTAGCATTCGAGATGAGAGAGTTTACAGAATTCACCGAGTCGCGATGTCCCTCCCCTCTCCCCACCCATCCCCTACACACACACAAACACGCGCGCTCTGGTGCACACATAATATCACCATTAAGTAGCCATATTCTATCTACGAGTATAACATATCTGCAGAGAGAGAGAGAGAGAGAGAGTGTATGAGTGCGTGCGTGCGTGCGTGTGTGTGTGTGTGTGTGGTGTGTGTGTGTGTGTGTGTGTGTGTGTGTTGCGTCACCCATTCCTTCGACTCAAGATATCTCTCACTCTTCTCTGAGAGAGCGAGGGAGGGAGGGAGAGAGAGAGAGAGGGAAGAGAGAGAGAGAGGCAGACAGAGACAGAGAGAGCGACAGACACACATACAGTGAGACAGACAGAGACAGACAAAGACAAAGAGAGACAGACAGACAGGGGGGAAACGTGTTGATTTACCCGTCTTTCCTCCCTTTATGACCCCTGAATCTTCTCACAATATACGCGGTCTTTATGAACCGAGTGTCAGAAAGGGCGCCTTATTTTCGAATAACGCCCCGCTCTTATCTTCCCCCGCCCCCCACCCCCACATTCTCCCCCACCACCCCCCAGTGCACCACGATAAACAATAACATCCTTTGGCTCATCTCCTCCGCTGGTTGCGCCAGTCCGGTTTTTCTTCGACTGGCGGGCTCCCTGGCAGTGCGGGCGGCCTGGAACGCCTTAAATGCTGCAGGAACCCGATAAACACAGGCCAGGAAATGCACAACACATGTTCCCCGGGGAACCCGAGCAGACTGTTAATACCTTTTATCATATCACCCTCTTCGTCATCGTCTTTGTCTTCGTCACCGTCATCGTCTTCGTCTTCTTCTTCTTCTTCTTCTAGTCGTCGTCGTCGTTGTCGTCTCCATCTTCTTCTTCGTCTCCATCGTCTTCTTCTTCGTCTCCTCCATCGTCTTCTTCTTCTCTTCTTCTTCTTCATCGTCTTCTTCTTCTTCGTCTTCTTTGTTGTACGATTATGCATTCCAAAGCCCATCATTACAAAGATTTTTTTCCATATATCTGTTTTTTTTTTTTCCAAATTGTATACACTATCAAAAGTGAGTTACTTTACTTATTTGCATTTATTCATTTAGTTATTTTTTCAAACAAGCTGCCCTCGTCTATCGTGCTCCTTCTGTAGCATCACTCCGCTGTCGCTGGTTCAGGCTCCGCAAGACAAGGAGCCAACTCCAGGCTTGTCCTGTCGCAACTTCAAGCACTGGATTCGTGAGGGAGCGGTCAATGTAACATCAAGTCGCCAGGGGGCAACCCACCTGCGGGAACACTGCACTGTCGCCACCGAGTCGCTTCGGTGCCGTTCAGTGGTGCCGTAAGTGACAGTTTTCAATCCCACCATTATGGGGAAACGACGTTCTGCCTTCCGGGATGATGGCCAAACACGACATCAAATTGTACATTTTGGGTGGGTGGAAAGGGGTAGGTGGAGGCGGGTGTACAGGGGGGTAGTAGGGGTCACTCACTCATTCCAAATGTATTATGATGGCCCCACCCCCCCCCAACCCCCCCCCCCCCCCCCTCCCCGCCCGCCCCCCCTCTCCCCACAAAATCCTAATGTGCGCAGAGTAAATCAGGCTCGCGTGCCATCAGGTTCACACACACACACACACAACAAACCTCATCTACAACACATATGTACAGACCTACCAACCCCAACGCGCCATGGGTTAGCGGATACTTAAAACTGTAAATGAAACAAGAAAGTACCCCGACATTTCCTATCAGAAATGTGGGGGAATACGGAAGGGGATTGAACGGCACCGCCAGCCGTCCCACCCCACCCCCCTCATACACACACCCCACACAACCCCTGTGCACCACCCCACTCCGGCCCCCCCCCCCCACACCCTCGGTTCACTAACCCCGTTACCGCCTCCCCCCCCAACAAAAGATGTTTGAACACAGAATATACAACCCCAAATCAACTAACTCCTCCAGAAATACTAACACTGCACAACAGAACGGAGAAGGCAAGTGTATGGAGGGGGGGAGAAAGATAGCTCAAAAAGGGAAGTAGAGAATGGGAGGGGGTAAATATAAAAGAAATGGGGGGAGGGGGATTAGGGAGTTGAGTAGATATAGGAGCTATAGGTTATAAGGCGTACTATTGTGTGTAAGTGATAAAATAGTGTGGAGAATCTGTAGATAAACAAATAAATAAAAAGAAGATAGATGAAACGAGAACAGAACAACACAAAATATTAACCAACCCCGACCACAACCACCATCCACCAAAACCAAGAACTCTAATAACGACACAAAATAGGTGTACATACGGAACCAAAACAAACAAAAAACAAAGTGAGAGAGTACAAATGCCACAAAACATAATTTAAGTGTAGACGAAAAATACAGAAGTGAAAAGACGACGAAACCTCATAACAGAAGTAAAAAATCAGAAAGAGAAAATCAAAATGTGAGTTAGAAGGTGATCAGACGACAGCCAATAACTGAGTAGAGAAACAGGCAATAGACGCACACTCGGTTTAGGGTGGTGATAAGGAGCAGGTGGCGTTAAGGGGTGCGGGGCTGTGGAGTGGAACAAACAACAAACCCATAGCCGAGTTGTGCCCAGTAAACACAACACGACAAAACACTGGTCAGCAAGAACCAGGTGACTACAACGAACAAGTTTACCCACGAGCACGCGTCTTTACTAGTGAAAGGAGATCATAAAAGACGAAACAAAGAAACTAAGACAAAAAATGTTGGCCCAAGAATGCTACTAGAAACAGCAAAAGGAGTGAAAAAACTGGAAAATGAAGACAACACTAGGCTACGCGTAAAACACAAACGAAAAGTACACAAGGGTAAACGCCAAAAAAAAAATCAAAAAGAGCAGTAGTAGCGACAACAAAATAAGGTTCCAAAAGAGGGATCTGAAGGACAACAAAAACAAAGACGTGCCACAGAATTCCATCCGCGCGATCAAAAAAAACAAAGCAGAGACGATGAGAATGGGTAAATGGCGAAACTAGAAAAAAGACTGTTTTAGGTGGGGGAGGGTGGTGATTGCACTCACCAGGAATCAGAACACTAACAAAATAAGAAATGAAGAGGAAAAAAAAATAAAAAAAAAAAAAAAAAACAGAGAAAGCCAGATAAAAAATTCAAGCACAAAAACCACCACAAGGAAAACAAACAAGACAGGACGGGAAAACATCAACAAACCGGCGGTGGCGCTTGTTTTGCGACAAAAAATGGTACTAGGGCACGGATAACACAGCAGAACTGTCTAAGTTAATAGGGGCCCAACTCGACGCGCTACTCAACCACGGGAACACATCCGCTGGCACCACACACTAGGGCACATCGACCCGGCCACAAAAAACCCCACACAACACTTACCCGCCAAGTAAGAGTATCACCATCCACCTGACGCCAACATGAAAAACCCCTCTGTAAACGGGTGCGGCCACAAGGAAAACTAAACGCACACAACAATGGGGCGAGGAACTTATCAGGCTGAACCAGAAAAGGGGCGCAACGGCAACACACAAGAAAGACGTCACACCAACAAAAAGGGTACTAACACACATCGATTCGGGACGGGAACAAAACCAAAGACAAAAAAACACATGAAAATGGGGGAACACACAAAAAGGGACACCTCACACACCCGTAAATATCAGGCGGTAACACTGAAAAAAGGAAGCGAAAACCGTCACAGGGGGGTCTTTCACACAAAACAACGGAGTGTGAACCTGAAACAAAAACTTGACAAGGAATTTTCGTTCAATGTCGTGGGGCTGACGTAATCCAGCAAACTCAAAAAATAAAATGTCACCGGCCGCTCATCGTGTCAGAGACAACACAACACCCTTGGCAAAGACACACAAGCCTACTTGCAAGGAAAAAAACAACAAACTCCCAGGAGAAAGAAAACCATGCCACCAAGCTAAGAAAAAAAGGGGAGGAAGTGGGAGGAAAGCCACGCAAGAGGGAGAAAAGTAACCCAAGAAGGGAATAACAGGTAAATCAGATAAAAAAGAGAACTCTAGAAGAGACACAAGCGACACAGGGGACGCCACAGAAACACCGGAAACAACCAAAAAATAACAAAACAAAACAAACGGGAAGAAGTAAAGTCAACAAGGAAAACACAGAAAACAAAGCCAAAGGACCATGGTGCGAACTTACGGTGGCTAACGGAAGGCGAGCGACGCAAACCAGACCAAGACCGCCCCCAGAATCCCCGAAAAGGAATAGGACGACGGTGAAAAACAAGAAAAGAAGCCAGACCACCCACCGTAAACAGATGGACAGACAAGACCACAGAGTAAACAAGATTGCAAAAAACACAAAAAAACCCGTAAAACAGGTAACAAAGCAGACGGTAAGACGCACTAACAATAAGATCCAAACCAGATAAAAATCCACCAGAGTTGAACGAAAGGTGGAAAACAAACAACAGATGCTTGGGTAAGAGGTGACTATGACACATGAATAAAGGGAAAACATGGTACAGACGAACACAAAATCAGAATAAGGCGACACAAAACACAGAGATAGGTCACAACACACACCAAAAAAAGACATGCGTAACACAAAAAGAAAAGTGGGAAACGAGAGCAAAGAAAAAAAGATAGGCCCAACACACCGGAAAAAAAAGGAGAGTCATGAACTCACAGAGTCAACCACATCACAACGTGAAAAAAATAGGAAACCAGAGGAAGAAGAAAGGACACCGAAGCGTGTTAAAAACGTGCAAAGGGAACCAATCCCTGAGGGGGCAACCAAACAGCACAGCACACATCAGGAAAAAGAGGTTCACCAAAGAAAGAAAACAAAAGTTGAACACAGGTACATGGTACACGAAGGGGAAAGGGGAGTAACATAACAATCGACAGACAGACCACACAAGCTTCCCCCAAAACACACCCAAACCCTAGAGTCCAACACAAAACCAAACAAAAACACGCCCCAGCCCCCGCGAACCAACAACTCACACCTAAAGTGTGGCGAAAATCTGGCCGGGAACACACAGAAGAGAAAAAGTACACACAAACTCTCCAACAGGACGTTAAACGATCTGTCACGTAGACACAAAATTTGGCTCACTCTACAAGTGACAATACCGAGACACACAAAAGGGGATGGTAAAAACAACAGAAACGATACGGTGTCACAAAGGTGCACAATGAGACCCACGGCTGACGAAAAATAATTTGGCATCGGCACGACACAAAAGACAGCGGACAGATGGCCAGCGGAAAGAAAAAGAGAGTGATCACAAAACAAAAAACCTACAAACATAACCTGCGGGGGTGAAAAAGAATGGGAGAAGATCGGGGAGGGCAAAAAACACGTGAAAGAGAGAATTACAAGGGCTAGGACCAAAGGAAGCAAAAACAAAAAGGGACATCGAGACCTTAATCTAAAACAACAAACACATAGGGGGCAGGTACGGTTAAAGCACAACAATATGTCGTGTGCACTCAGAAAGGAGAGAAAGATCAAGACATGGAAAGCGGGGGTCATGGAAGGGGTTCACACCTCACAAAGAGAACAATCAGCACAACAAAGGGGGAAAAAACAACTAGAAAAAAATAAATACCATAATACACGGTCGACGACTTGATTTTGGGGGACGTGGCATGATGGGGAACATACCTTTTAGCTGGCAGATTCGGGGCAAGAAACACATAGGGTACACACAACTAGCACACACAAATACACACCCCTCCTAATAAAGAGGGTCTAATTGGAAGTGGTTGCTCGAACAAAACAAAGAGACAGAAGTAATCCCCAGTGGCGAGGAGCGAGACGGGAAAAAAGTCGGGCGGGTAGAAGACCACTTGTCGACGACGTGGAAAAAAAAAAAAAGGAAAGGCAAAACAAATAACAGGGAGAATATCAAAAACGGGCGTGGCGCACTTAGACACGGTGAGGGGGCGAACTAACCACAAAAAAGAACATATGTGGTATAGAAAGTCGGGCTGGGGGAAACGGAACGTCCCCCGAAGACACACAACACCACACAATCACACAGCCCTTAAACACCGCTGTGACCAAAGGAATGGACGAGAGGCAAAAACGGAAAACACACAATGGAACCCACATGAATAGACACCAAACAACCCGGAATGTAGAGAGCAACAGAGTGAGGAAGCCATCCAAAGTGTGTCGGAGCGCGACAAACCAGAACAAAGCGTGGCTGTAGTACGCGCGGGACACACCAGTCAAACATAACCATCATCTCGCGCGTGCGCGCAATCGATGCCAATAATACAAAAAAAAGCGTCAGTGGGGGTGTCACTACGGAGCCAAGTCAACACCACCAGGAAACACCACCGCGACCACCCACACGCAACCGGGGAAAACCAACAACACAACCGGGGGCCGGTCCACGCCGTCTGCTGTGCGGGGGGAAAAAAAAAGCATGAAAGGACCGCCACTGCGTCAACGGAGGCACAGAAGTGAAGCAGGCGAGGCCCGGCAATTTGCACAGCTACAAACACGCCACGCAAGGTATTTTCTCATGCGGGCCGCGGAACAGGACTGCATCCAGGAGATGAGACGCATCTGCAGTATCGCGGTACGGGGGAAAATGCGAGGAGAACACACAAAACCAAGAGCGTCAAACCAGCCTAATGAGAGAAGAACAGGACAAAAAAAAGGAGAGAAAAAAAAAACTATAGAAATGAAAAAAAAGACGAAAAAAGATACTAAGGACAGCGAGCGCGGCAAAACACAGAATACGGGAAAACAAAAAAAACACACACCGCTCAGTAGAGGACACCAAAAGGAAGGACGTGTGCAAGGACGACAATCAAGAGGCTACAAAGAGTAAAACACACTACCGTCAGTCACACAGAAAGAATGATTGATGGTCGCAAACAACGAAGACGAGAAAAAAAGAAAGAGGCACAAGGAAAGATAACCTTGGATTAAGTAACAGGGTGCGAATAAATGGAGCCTTACTATATAGGGTGCAACCATTGGTGTGGGGTGGTGGGTGGCTTATCTAACAATAACAAATCGGGAAGTCGAAAAGACAAAAAATAAAATGCAGATCGAAAAAAACAAAAAGAGAACAACATGAAACAAAAGAAGCGATGGAAAGACAAATGGGGAAGAACACCAAGACATGTGGATGCGAGCAAAGAAGTGACAGCCGATACGAAAGGAGGGGCACGCAGCAGAAAACGGCACCTAAAACTCGCAGAGCCAGCGGGACAACCTGCAAAAGTTACTGGGAGGGCAGGATGGGTTAACACTGAGATACGGCAAAGTATCGCAAGGCCCATGAAGGACGACTGCAAAAAACTCACACCAATTCGGCAGCAGCGGCACGCACAACGCAAAGCCGCGCTACACCACCGGGTATCCGCGACCAGGGAAGGGAGGGCAAGCCATATCACATCACAAGGCTGTCCAAACAAACTGCATCGTACCCACACACCAAAACCTAACGGGACCGACATAGCCCACACACGCCAACACAGAACGGGACGAAAAAAGGGTGCGCGAGGAGATACAGACACACCACCAAACACCCCGGATCCACGTGAAAACCGGCAACAATCAAAGGGGAACGGCAACGCTGCATAGTAACGATGCCTGCTAGCATGCGCGCAAGAGAAACAAAGTAAAATACATCAAAGAGCCTGTAAACCGACGCGCCAACTAGGTCCACAACAACTAACTGACCAACACCCCTGACACGAACGGTGGAATATGCTGAGGTGCGTACAGTATTGTCACGACACAACAAACAAACAGGGAAGACAACGACACCACGAAAAAAAATGGACCGACCACAAGGGTTGGGGACTGAAGGAAAACGGGAGGTAGTTGGGGGTGGGGGAGGGGTACGAACAAACCCGCAACACCCAGAGCACCTAGACAGTATAGCACAGCGGGCAACCACCAAATCTGCAAAAACAAAGTACTGGGTATCTCGGGGGAAATGCACGAGTGAAACTGAAAAGCTGAACAAATCGGCGAATGCGGCAACACACAACGAAAAACACGGGATAAAGGTGATGGCGGGACCACGGGCGGAACTCACAAAAAACATTGATCACAGCGATGTAGCGTATAATTGGGGCAGCGCGAGAAGGCACAAACACATGAGGCCCACAAAACAAAAAGAAGAACAAAAAAAAAGCCCAAAAAAAAGAGAAAGGACAGGTGGGCAACAAAACAAATGGCGTGACAAACAAGCAGAGGGCAAAAAAAGTGCAACAAACTATGGTCAAAAAAAACAGATGTACAGTCGAATAAAAAGGAGAACAAAGGGAAAAGAAGCCACAACGGAAAAAGAAGAGAAGGAAAAAGGATCCAAGAGAAAGCACAGTCGAGGAATGCAAAAAAAAAGAAACGGAGAAATCAAGGGGGAGGCAGACGACTATACGCGAACGGGATACAAGGGAAACACACGACCGGCAACAACAACACCACACGGAGGTACACAAACCGAGAGGAGGCAAAGGAAAACGATGAGACACCACACACACAGAAGAGAGAGGCAGGCCGTCGGGAAACACATGCAAACGAAGGACACACATACCAAAAACCAACAAAGCGCGCGTAATAAACGAAAACCATACACACACCAACAGAGGCCACACAAGAAAGACGGAAGAGGCCGGTGCGTACCCAAGACCCATGTTGCCGAAAACAACCGACATGGCTAGAGAATCCACGCGCAACAAAAACAAAACGCGCAACAAAGTGACCCAACGCTCCAAATCAACGCTTCGCAAGGGCGTGGACCAAAGCGCTCCATCGGGCGGACAGACCCCCCACAATAACTCGGGCCACGAAGACCACGGCAACATAGAGTACAACGAAAGCCCGGGGACTAAAAGGAAGGGAAAAACCAGCAACAATACAACTTGTGGGACACAAATGACACCACACACAAATCAGCACATAAAAAAGTACACATTCCCACTGCGGAGACAGGTAATAGGAAAAAAAGAGAGACACACACGGACTACAACACTAACAAACCCGGGATCGGGATGAAACAAGGACGGAATCATAATCACAGATACAAAACAGTTCACCAACAAAGGGCAAGGTCACTCAAGAAAAAAACCAACCAACCACCAACCCCGAACACAATCACAAAATCCAACACACAACAGCGTGCGGCCCGGGGGGGACAAGGACCCGGACAGCAAGGGCAGACAACCTTGGGGATTGATCGACCCCTGGCGTAGCCCCCACCTCCAAAGCTCGATGTCGGCAACACGGTTTCACAACAATGAAAGCAAAAAATACCAAACAAAAGTTAAATGCGGCGGAAATATCACAAAATAACTCACATGGGCCCAGGCATCACACCAGCCGACCTGGAAACAAAACAAAGGGAGTACATCGGTCTCAGCCACCACTAATGCGCCACAACAAACCGGGCGGGGCCCCCACCCCCCCGCAACACGGTGCGCACAACCGGTCGTACGACAAAAAAAAAATGAAAAGGGGCAGAAAAAAAAGGATTCGTAGTTAAGCCCAAAAAAAAACGACCACCATTACCCATCATTAACGTGGCCTCATCCGGTCCCGCACTCTCCCAACACGGGTCCCCACTCCTGGGGCACGACTGGAATCCCCAAAACAACAAACCCCCCCCCGCCCAAGCGCGGCTCAACCTGAAACAACAGGGTACCACACGCGCCAGCCGGACTCATGTAAGGTGAGATAACCTGCGAACAGGCAACCCACGGTAACCCAAAAAAAAACAAGGACAAACAAAAACAAAAGGAAAAACATACAAGCAAGCGGGGTGGAACGTTCGACAGACGCGGAAAATACCACCAAAAGGGAGCAGACGGAGTAACACGGGCGAGCAGCCAACCGTCGTTACAAAGAGCGGCTTGGTGACAACAAGCAAGGCAACACAGCCACATGGAACACAAATACCAAGCCAAGTCTACGCGAAAAAGACAATCAGCCCACACAGTCGGATACCAAGAACACCGAACGCAAGAAAGGGTGTACGCAGGGGGCACAGCACTACACTCAAATAACAAAGGGCGCACAAAGTGGCGGTGTGGGCAAATAGACCCAACCGGGGCCCAAATAAAAGGCTGCACCCAAGACGGGAGAAGACAACGACAAACTACCCCGACCCACAAAAACAAAAAAAGAAAAAAAAAAAAAAAAGACCCTGCACACCCTCCCCCTCCGGATGACTCGGGCTAGGCCCTTCTCTTCTCTCTTCTCTGTCCTCCTTACCTCTCTCTCTCGTTCTATCACACACCGCGCCGCGCGCGTGTAACACACACACACCACACACCACCGACACACACACACACCACACACACACACCACACACACACACACACTACACACCACACACACACCCTGCACAGTCCTACAGACACCACACACATACACACACACGCACCACACACCCACCACACACACACACACACCCTACATTAAACCCTACACACACACACCCACCACACACACACACACACACCAACACACACATACACCACACACACACCCACACGCAACCACACACACACGACACACACACATACACACACGGCCACTGGCAAGCATGTGCTGTTCGTTTTACATTGCCAGGCACAAAGTGTCACTTACACTGCCCAGAGTGACACGTAAGGATGACTGTCATGGAGTTGACAAGTGGCGCGTCAATCATACACCTCAGCAGACACAATTCCACCCCCCCCCCCCCCCACTCGCGGCCCTGTTTCTGCGCGCCGTTTCACCCAGGCTGTCGGTAAGCCGGGGCGCATTTCCCCCCAACACACACACACACACACACACACACTACCACCACACACACACACACACACACCACACCACTCCCCTTCTTCTCCCCCCCATCCACACACATGCAACGACCGTATGTGGATCCACCTACCGGCCCCTGCCTCATTTGCCCCGATGGCACACGCGATTTTTCCAGCAATCGACCCCTTGCTGGAACAGTCGATTGAGTCACTGACCTCTGCAAGCTTTAAACCTTTCATCGCCACAGAGCCCAACACTTATGCAGTCATAAACGGCCACAGCAGCGGCGCGTTACCATGAGCGTGCTACGATTCCCCCGTTTTCTTTTGTGCCGCGGTTTTCTTTTCATTTCATTTGACAATACATGGAAAATTTGTCCGCGTATTACTTTTAAGACAGTGTACTAATGATACTGTTTGCTTCGTAGTTTCGGCCCCTGTAAGCTGGACCATCCTTCGTCCTCTGCGCATAGCCTGGTCTTCAGCGGTTTACAACGTGGCATAAGCTGCTATGAAAGAGTTTAATGGGCGTGTCACGCCGCGACACTCGTACGCTACTCAAGCAGATACAATTATAGCGAAACGCCAACAGAAAGCAGAAACATCTATCATGGCCGTTCTTTTGCTATT
>JADBJO010018802.1:0-17500 GCA_016801955.1 Conus betulinus
TGTTGACCTGTGTGACCCTTATATCATAGGCCTAGTTAAGCAAGCGTCATATGCATTTTCCAGTTGCAGATGGCGTGTTTCCTTGCTGAAGTATTTGTTCATTATTTATATTTTACAACTTTGGAGTTCGTGCATGTTCATGGTTCATTGGATTTACTTATATACATGATCTGATTTGGATTTCTCTGTCATCTTGAAATAGGTTGGTACATTTTCTACTTTCCGTTTGCTCGTATGATGTTAGTTAGTATTTTGTTGTTACGTTCCATATTGAACATACTCATCTTCTTCATTATGTAGTAGGTTACGTTAGACAGACAGGATTTTGCCTCCACCGTCGATCGACAGCAAGTGAAACTTCCATGGAAGCTGTTTCAACCTCAAAACAATAATCAGATTCATTTTTTGCGTGATAATAATATTTCGACTTGGGACAGAGTCCCTTCGAGCGAGCGTAGAACTGTAATGGTCAAACTAGATCTGTGTGTTTGAGGCGAGCCACGCTGCGCGCAGCACATCGTCGCTCGTCTCGCGAAAGAAGACGCAGCGGGCCACGCAGAAAAGACCGTGACCTTTGTTTAATCGCTCTAAAGTTAGCCATTGACCCAGATTCTCAGAAAAGATCCCTTCTTTACACGCACGCATCACAATAAGTATGTATATTTAGCTGCAATATGTAGAACACACAGGGTTTGTACTAAATAATATCACTCTACATGAAAACTGGTCAGCACTCATTTTTGTTCACCTCTAATACTTATCAAACTTGTATAATAACATACAGTATCCAATTTGCAGCACATTCAATCTAATCCTGTTTTATTTCATTTTTTTCCCTTTCCATCTCCTCTCTACTTCTTATACGTGTTATTTATTAATTTTTTATTCATTTCATACAAAAACAAACAAACAAACAAAAAAATCCTTTCTATCTTTCCCTCCTTCTTTCTAATTTCCGTATGTTTAACAAGTCAGTTTTAACCTGTAGGCCACATTGCCAGCCCTTGAGCTTTAATCCTTATAATTGATTTTCTCTGAATTTGAGAGCATAAAAGATGTACATAGCTACATCCCGCATGATCTCTGTATTTTTGTTTTGTAGTATATTATCTAATCTGATCATGTTCATATTGTTAAAAATGTTTAGTTATGTATTTCACTCTTAATTGGTTATAAGTTGGACATGCTGTTAAAAAGTGCATTTCTGTTTCATCTACAGGACAAAAGGGGCAAGTTGCAAATCACCAAACTATCAGTGTATTTCCTATTGTGATGTGTAATTCATTTATTCCAAGTCTCATTTTTGTTAATGCTTTCCTAAATTTTAGTTATAGTAATTTTGATGCAGATATTTCTTCTGTTTGATGCAAGGTTTTGAATGTATAGTATGTTGTGAATCTCTCGCTGTTTGTTATTTTCTCATGCCAAGTTTGTTTATAACAATCTATAATTCTTTGTTTTAACTCCTTTATAAAACTATGTTCATTACTTTACCCCTTCATTTATCCATACCTCTGAGAAACCATACCTATCTAGACATCCTTTTATTCCTAGAGCCCAGTTTTGTGTTTTAGCTACTTGTATTTTTTTTTTTCCCTTTCATATGCTTCTTTTGGAATCCTATCAGGTGGCATATTTACTAAATGGAGCCATATCTAATTGCTTTTATTGTACTATCTATATATAATGGGTATCTGCCTAACTCTCCATACACTAGATTATTTGGTGTTTTTCTTTCCTACCCCTAAATATTTTTTTACATGCAAGTAGATGTACATTTTCTACTGCTGAATACATAGTTAATCCCCATACCTCAGCTGCATATAGTAATAGTGGTTTGATTTGGGTATCAAAAATAATTTAAAATAGATATTCATGTCTATATGTCCTAAACTGTACATGGTTTTCATTATTTCAATCACCTTACCTTTAGCTCTACCTGCATATTCTGAGAGGGAGATATCTGCCGAGAGTTTGGTTGTCAATGTATAACCCAAATATTTATAACTATTTACAACTTCTATTTCTTCATCCTTATAATACCATTTCTCTGCTCTTCCTAAGTATTCTCCTTTCCTGAATACCATGACTTTTGTTTTTTTGTAGATTCACTGTTAAGCCTATTTGATCAGAGGTCTCTTGGAGATTTTTAAGTTGATTTTGTAATCCTGATGGGGTTGTCAATATTAGTGCTATATCATCAGCAAAGAGTAATAGGAATAGTTTCCTCAGTTTCCTGGTAGAAATTGATAGCCATGTCTTCCTCTCAATGTTACCTTTTCTGCCACTTCTGTTATCAAAAGGAAAAAATTAAAGGAGATAGTAAGCACCCTTGTTTTATATTTTATGTTTCTCTTTAGGATTTCCCATAGCTTATCCCTGTTGACTGTATCGAACGCTTTTTGATAGTCAATAAATGCTACATATAATTTGCTTCTTCTTCTGCCATACAAAGCATTACTTATCATTGATACCAAAGTGTAAATATGGTCTATGGCAGAGAAGTTTTTTTTTTTTTTCTAAATCCTGCTTGCTCTTTGCTTATTTTGTTCTCTTCCTCTGCCCAGTTTATATATCTTCTATTTATTATAGCTGTGAAGATTTACTTAAGATGCATAATAGGGAAATACCTCTATAATTTCCTGGACTTTGTTTATCACCTTTTTTGAAAAGAGGCACTATTACAGCTTTTGTCCATTCTATAGGAAAATAACTATCCTGAAATATCTTATTAAATAATTTTATTAGAAATGGAGTTATGTGTTGTTCTGTGGTCTTAAAAAAATTCAGGTGGTATTCCGTCTAGTCCAGATGCTTTACCTTTTTTCAATTTCTTTATTGCTAGACTTATTTCAGTATTAGTTATCTCTTCATCTAATTCTTGTATATGGATTTCCTCTTCCTCGACTTCAATGTTTTGTTGCACCCTTTCATTGTTGGTTTGCACTTCAGGTAACTGCAGATTGAAAACACTTTCGAAGTGTTCTTGCCACTGTGTAATACTTATTGATGGTAGTGTAATCATTTCTTTTTAGTGCTTTTTATAATGTTCCAAAACATCTTACTATCTTTTTGGTTTTGTATGAGTGCCTCGTATGTTTTGTTTACTATATTGTTTTTTTCTTCTCTCTGATTGTTTCTTTATATATTATTCTTTGTTTTCATATGACTCCTTTCTTACTTCATACAATTTGGGTTTTTGAATCTGTTGGTATGCGTCAGTGTACATAATGCGTGTCTAGCATCTTTTTTTTTGGCTTTACATTCCTTATCATACCATCCATTTGTTGTTTTGTTATCCCCCTCCTATGCCTATATTTACATACATACTTTTACCAGCCTCTTTTAATAGTTTATTGAATTTTCTATGCTTAAATCTATATCAGTATCTATCCTGTCTGTAATCTGTTCTAGTAGAGTTTTAAATCTCTCTGTTTCCATATGCTGTATATATTCATGTTGTTTTGCTGGGTCCCATCTAATTTTCTTTACAAATTTTCTCTTAGCTTTGTCTTCCTGGGGGACTGGCAATGTGCTCTGCATTACCATATTGATTGGCAAATGATGAGATTCAATTCTTTCATGAATAACACATTTTTTTTACATTACCAGTCAACTCAAATGAACATACATAATAATCAATTGTACTGTTCCCTCTATCAGAATAGAATGTGTATGCACCATCAAAGTTCTCTGCACTTAGTCCATTTAGAGGAGTTAATTTAAATGTTGTACAAAATTCTATTAATTTTTTTACCAAAACCATTTGTAACAGAGTCCATTGACCCTCGTGCACACATGTCGTGATCATTGTTTGATGAGTCATCATCATCGTTTACACTCGGACCCCATTCCCCTATACGTGCATTGAAGTCTCCTCCAATAATATAGTAAAAGTCATTTCGTTGCTCTATTAGTGTTAGTAAATATTGCTCTAGTAGCTCTAAGGTACATGTATAGTCCTTATCAAAATAGAAACAGCTATCTACTGGGTGTATATATATAAAAAAAAAGCCCACATAATATCCTTCCCACTTTTTTTTTTTTAACAGATTTTCAGATATACGTATACATAATACATTTTTTTTTATCCCTGTGCTTATTAACTGGACATAGTCAGACATTTCATTTTTAATTAACATAACAACCCCCCTGAAGGTCTGCCCATTTTGGTAATTTC
Organism: Conus betulinus; assembly: GCA_016801955.1. Lineage (NCBI taxonomy): Eukaryota > Metazoa > Mollusca > Gastropoda > Neogastropoda > Conidae > Conus > Conus betulinus. Next base: position 4,181 of record JADBJO010018802.1, read on the forward strand.
ACAGCTGGACAATGGGTATATAAAAAATCTGAGAATTTTATTTCAAAATCAAATGACTCTAATGTAAAAGTTTCGCTCAGACAGCAGATATCAAATGATGTAATATATTCTAAAAAAAAATCTGGGTCAGTTAATTTCTCGAGCAGACCTTCTACGTTCCAGCAACCAAAATACAGCTTTTTCTTACCTTCTTTAATTTCATCCTTGCTCAAATTTTCACTTTCATCTTCGTTCTCATTTTTTCACTCACTCTTGTCTCATTTTTTTTTAAGGTTTTTATCTCATTTACCATGTGTTGTCTCACAATTCCATCTTTTCTAGCATTATCGTTTAGCTTGTACTCTGTGTGTTGACTTGTAGTGGCATTATTCCTTGAATTTTGTGAGTGACCTTGGCCTAATTTTCATATTTTCTCCTTTTCTTTTTTTCCTTCCGGTCTTTCTTTGTTGATTGAGAACGTGTGTATCCAGGTGAGTGTGATTGTTTGTTTGTTGTTCTTGAAGTGTTTGTATCAGATCTTAATGCTTGTTTTCCTGATGAGTGTTGTTTGGGTTTGGTTTTCCCCCCTTTGTTTGATTTACCCTCCTTCTTCACTATCAGAATATACCATGCCTTGTGTGAGTATAGTTTCTTCAATTGTAGATTGTCGTGTATTCGATGGGTTGTCGTACCCTTATCTTATCGTCTTTTGTAGTCATATCTTCTTTTCCTTTATTGGTGGTTTTATGTGTTAGGCTATCATCTGTCTTTCCCTTCTCTATGTGTGAAGATAAATCGCACCGTGAATGAGGTGTAGTCGGAGATTGTGTCACAATCTCTGTCTCAGTCATGCATGCTGTGTTTGTCCCTAAGCTATCTCCTTGAATGCTCCAGATACTGTCCAATTGATCGCTATTTTCATCCTGCGCGCAAGCCTGTGTGTGTACTAGAAGTGTGAGGGCATCTGATTAGGGTTCCCTTGACCTGAATCTGAGGGTGAGGAAACGCCTGTATTTTGGTCTTTACTGACATCAGTGTTGTTTGCCTCGTATGTTTTCCCCGTACCACTTTTTTTTCTGCCACACACCCCTTTTCGCACTTTCGCTTACAGTCTTGTTTCCTGTTTTCCTTCACCATTTCACCATTCACTCTTTCTTTCCTTTCACTCTCTTTTTTCTTCTCTTCACTTACTCTCTGTTTTCACTTACTCTCTGTTTTCTCAGACCTGTTTTCGTGATTTTCTGTTCCACTCTCTTCGTCCCCCCCCCCCCCCCCCCCCCCCCCCCCCCCCCCCCCCCCCCCCCCCCCCCCCCCCCCCCCCCCCCCCCCCCCCCCCCCCCCCCCAATGACAAAAACTCAAGATCGCTGCCCCATTCATTCCCCCCCACCCCCATCCTCCATTTTCCCCCCACCCCCCCCCCCCCCCCCCCCCCCCCCCCCCCCAAATGACAAAAACTCAAGATCGCTGCCCATTCATTTCTTTCTACACTTCTCTCTCAACTCCATTTCTCCCCCATTCACTCTTTTCGCACTTTTCTCTTACCCATCATCTCTTCCACCTGTTCTTTCACTCTATTTCTATCTTCCTCTCTTTCTTTCCTCTAGTCTTCTCCTTTTTCTCTCATCCCTCATCCCTCTCACTCTCATCCTCCAATCATCAAAATTTCTAACACCACTTGCACTATAATCGCTTTCATTCCTTCCTCTCTGTATCCCTTGTCCATTTGTGCCCAAATCGTTTTCTGGAAGTATTTTCATATCCGCGGTCCTCTCTTGCTGCTGGTGCTGTCTATATTGTTCATGTTGGCTGTCATTCTGTTCTACTCGTGGTCTGTATTCTTCTCTTTACATACCCCCCCCCCCCCCCCCCCCCCCCCCACATAGTGCCCCAACTTGCCTTGTGCCCTCAGATCACGTAGTTGGTCAGCTTGGCGTTTTGTCCTGTCTTGAGACACTCGTATGTCTTTCTTCTTCATCTTCTCGCGCGCCTCTCGGTCTGTAGAATCTTCATGGCGTCTCCCCACCTGAGGAAATGCACGATCACAGGTCTGGGTCTCTCTGCGGACGGGTCCGGTTTGCCTAGCCTATGTGCGCGTTCTATTGCGTCGTCGGCCCATGTCTCTTCTTCCATGTATTTATCTAATGTCTCTCTGATCACCTCATCACATCTCTCTCTTTTACTATCGTCCATACTCTCTTTGATACCAAAAAACTTTAAATTATTCCGTCTGGAATAACTTTTCATTCTGTCCATTTCTTCCTCCATTTTAGTAAGTCTGCGTGCCATATAGTCTTGCGTTGCCCCTAAATGCCTTACTGCTGTTTTATTTTCTTGTATATCTTGCTTAGTGTTGAACATCCTTGCATAATTTATTCAGTGTGTCCGCCATATCTGACTTTTTTTGTTCCATCTTGTTGATAGTAGTGGTTTGTGACTTAAAAGAGTCAGTGAGTGTTGTTATTGTCGTAAAGTGTGTGTCATCTTGGTGTCTATTTTCGTGTCTAAGTTGTTGAATTTCACTTCCATCTTGTCTTCTAGCTTCTTGTTTTCATGTTCAATTTTCTCGTTAAAGTTCATATTTGGTTCTGGGCCTGGGTTGGTCTCCACATCACTGGATAAGGATAGTCGTCTGAGCACATAGGCTAAGTGGAGAACGAGAAGTATAGCCACTAATGGAGACAGACTATTCCCTAACTGTCTGTGATGTTGCGTAGACCGTACCTTTCATGTCTGTCCAACAGAGTCCTCTGTCTGTCGTGCCCTTCCCTATCTCTGTCCATCTTGATGTTGACGTTTCTAGAGACCACGGAGGTATGGACACTGGCCCACTTTCGTTTCTCCTTACAGTCACTGGTTGAATCGATAGCACTGCTTTCGTTTGCGGCAAAGTACCGAAGTGTAATACATAACCGCCGAACCTGCCACTGACTTCGGTACCAAACGCCACTCTTGTAGTATCACGGGCACACGCTAAAGTCAGTGCATATCCCCACAGGAGCACAAACCATATAAACACATCTTTCACTCCGGCCACTTCACCCCTTCCGCCATCTTTCTTTCTCTTCCCCTTCCTTCTGCTCGCTAGCGAAACACAGAAAAAACCGATTCCGGCACGCCAGATGCACAAATCCACCATGACTGAGTAGTTTCACTTCTTCAAATACTTCGTATCACTTTCTATAACACTCTGATATCCTTAGTCTTTGCGGAACTACACTAACGGTCAAAATATAACGGAAGTCCAAACACTCACTGGCTATCCTCCGCCATCTTGCTGCGAACTCCAGAGAGAGAGAGAGAGAGAGAGAGAGAGAGAGAGAGAGAGAGCTGCTCTTCTTCATTAATTTGCCCAACAACACTTGTGACATTCCACTTGAAATACACATACTTACCAATTTCTTAAAACAATAGCTAATTAGATATTAGCTTTGGACAAACCAGACGTCTTTTAAATACCGTTTATTGAGACACCTGTGCACTTTGAATAGTTGAAGTGTTGACATTACCAAGAGAAAGTGTATTTCTCTTTCCTTTTTTTTTTTCTTTTCCTCCTTCTTCTTCTTTTTGTTGTTGTCCCCCATCTTCTGTGCCATCTCAGTAGCAGTGCATCCAGGCCGCTTATTACAACACCCCATCCACAGCCACAGCTCAGTCAGCCCAGCCACAGTCTCGGCACTGGCAATCCACAGGGAGCAGTCAATGTCAAGTCTCAAGAGGCAACCTGCCGGCGGAGACACTGCACTGCTGCCGAGTCACTTCCGTGGAGTTCAGTAGCGCCTGTTCTGATCCAACATATGCAGGACACCACCCGCTAAGCCCCCTACTGACGACGATAATTGCTTAGTCGCGGAGCTGGCGTGAGTGAGCTCTCCCTCCGGTAGGCGCCACCACGTCCGTCCAACGGCAGCACCCATGACTTGCCGATACCGATTACCCCGACGGAATGAAACCAAGGCCACAGACATGGAAGAGACATCAAACTGAGGTCACCATGAGAGCAGGGCATGAAGAGCCACAGAATTTGACTTTTTTTTAATGGTGATGGATGAGAATGAGGTTGATGAAGATGATGCTACGGGTTTCCGTTCCAGTCTAAGACTGCTTAACAGGGCTGTACTCTATGCTTCCTTTCATAACATATCCGGCATCAACAGGCCTGACAGATACAGATTGCTGCAGTGTTGTCAGGATATTTGAGCAGCACTCTCAGAGACGCATCTTTTAAGTGGAAGAAACTCAACTGTGTGGTCCCAGTCTTCCAAACTGATACTGTAGCAATCTCAACTCTGGGTAGGAGCCAGTCAGAGCAGAAAAGTCAACATGACTCTGATGGGAACCGAACCTACGACCTCATAGCTGGCGGTCCGCAACGCTGATCACTTCGGGATGGCAGCTGGTAGAAAAGTGTATTTTCAGCAAATACTGAAAAGACTGCCATTTAGGTCTAGATCCCATTTTGGCCCTCTGCATCGTAACAACACTTATTCAGAAAACACGTTAGTGCCACGAAGAGCAGGTTCCAAGGGCGATCAGCTTTACTGTCGTCGTGAGGCTTCCCAGATTCTTTATCTGAAAAGTCTACATAATTTTGATGTGACACCTCACATAGAAAGATCTCTGTCGTCGAAACATCTACAACTCGAGATGGACACAAGATAGTTACAGCTCCTGGTTTCCGTTTTCAACAGAATGCATCAAGAATGCAGCATCTGTCCTCTACTGTTCACTGAAGGAATAAAGAAACAGAGTGATAACCTTGTCTTCACAAGGAACAATTCTGTCATAATGGTCAGCTGACTGAACGTGAAAACGTATCTAGTTGCAAAGTGAGACGACTGCAGGCGGAAATCTAAACAAATCTTAAATAAATGTCAGCGAACCGCCCAGAGAAACGTGGACAAACGAGTCACAAGTCACAAGTAAAAACGTAGTCGTCCTGAATGTGTATTTGTATCATCCAGTAATGGACTTTTTTTCGGAATTGGAAGCTTTGAATCCATGTAGGGAACCTGATTTTTGCCGATCTTTTATCAAATTATCATATAATGAAATTCTTTTAAAGTTACGCATGGAACCTTTATGTGTTATCTCCTGTTACGTTCTCTTTGTTAAAGGTGAATTTTAAGAATTATTTATTGCAATACTTTGTAAGTACTAAGTGCGTACGTATGAGAGAAAAAAAAAATGATGAATTTTACAAATGCATAACACGCTATGTTGAGGTTGATTGTGACTCCTTAGGGTATGCGCCAATATTGTAATTAAATTAATTTCAAGTTTACTGCAATTCTTTGTTCAGTGTGTAGATATGAAGAAAAAGTGTGATGGGGTTTTACGACTGCATTTCACGATACGACGAGTACCATTGTGATCCCATAGGCTATGCATTTAATGAAATTAACCCCCCAGCTGTGATCAACTTTGACAGACCTGGAGGTTTCACCGTTAAACCAATCCAAAACAAAAGCATGGAATGCGCAGATACTCATTTTCAGTGTCATGACGATGGTTATTGTCTCCCTGTCTATGTCAGATGTAATGACATGATTGACTGTCCGGGTCATGAGGATGAAGCTGGCTGTGAGAATTACGAGACGTGCCCAGGTTTTTTTTTTCGATGTCGTGACACTCGCAAAACAATCTGTGTGCACGTGAATCACCTGTGTGATGGTCTGCCCCAATGCCCACTGCATGATGATGAACTGATGTGTCACAACACTTGTCCTGCATCATGTGTCTGCTACGGTTTTGCCTTCTCCTGCAACAGCACTTTTCTTACCAGCTCTTTCCCTCAGCTTCGTTACCTGGAAGCTTCGGGTAGTGGGATGCATTTAAATGACGCCCATTCATAACACTTTGCTGATTCACTTGGGGGTTGAGGCATGTGGATTAAATGAACTTAACAGAAGTCGTATTACCAAATATTCACAGTATGGATTTTAGTAACAATCTCATTCTTTCTATCAACTTCAGCCACTTTGCTGGAATGCCTCAACTTCGAAGATTGGATCTGGCAGGTAATCCTATGACTGGTTTTATTTATGTCCATAATTGGTATATACACAATCATCTCTGGTGGTCTTCAACATGTCCCGTGTTCAAGCACATTCTCTGAACATGAGCACATTGTCAGCTTTTATGCCGAACTTACACATTCTTGATTTGTCTTGGAATAAAATAAAAGTGCTGTTGGGAAAAAGACTTGTTTCACAATATAAGGAATTTCAGTTTGCAGGGTTGTCCTATAGTTGATTTTACTCCAACCTTCATGAAGCAGATGACGAACCTAATGTATATTTCTGCAGAGAACTTTAAATTGTGTTGTTCTGTTGTGTTACCAGACATTTCCGAGGACAATGTGTGGCTCCTTCTGATGAAATCTCATCATGCGATAACTTGTTAAAATCTACGGCCTATCGCTGTGTACTTGTAGTTTTTGCGGTGCTTGCAATTCTGGGAAACTTTGGTGGCTTTGTGTATCGACTCTTTTATTTGTCGGAAAGCTCCAAGACTGGGTTTGCAATATTTGTTCTTCAACTGTGTACATCTGACTTTTTGATGGGAAGCTATTTAGTCTTTATCGGGATAGCAGATCAGATTTATGCAGGCACTTACATATGGAATGAAACAAACTGGAAAAAGAGTGCAGCTTGTAACATTGCAGGCTTCTTATCCTTGCTTCATCTGAAGTATCAGCATTGTTAATCTGCTTAATCACACTGGATCGATTCCTTGTGCTCCGTTTTCCTTTCAGTCATATCAGGTTTGGAGTAGATCCGCTCACATAGCTTGTGCCATCATATGGGGACTGGGGTTTACGCTGGCAACGGTGCCTCTGCTCCCTGTAACATCACTGGGAGTTTTACCACCAGACAGGTATTTGCATTCCACTGCCTGTCACCAGAGCGGAATTTCCTGGTCACCTTTACTCATTCAGTATCATGATTGTCTGCAACCTAATCCTCTTCCTCATGATTGGGATGGGTCAGTTTCTTATCTACACGTCGGTGAGGGGTAATGCTATGTCTAAACAGCTGACAAAGAGCACAGAAGGAATCACAGAAATTGCACAGTCCAAGGAAGCTGCCGCTGCTAGGCATCTTCTCTATTTGTTGCCGTGTCCGATTTCCTGTGCTGGTTCCCTATTGGTCTATCTGGGGTTCTGGCTGCCAGTGGTGTCGCCATTCCAGGGGAGGTCAACGTCGGGATGGCCATTTTCGTGTTGCCATTCAATTCTGCTCTCAACCCATTCCTCTACACTTTGAACATAGTCCTGGAGAAACGACGCAAGGCGAAAGAGCTCCGTTTTCAGAAACTGTTACGTGCTCAGCTAAAGAATTGACATGTGATGTTTACCAAAACAAACTAGACCAAAACTTGGTTGATACTGATGTTGAAATAATGTATCTGAAGAACTCGTTCAATGAAGTGGAAAAAAAAACACACAAAAAAACACGATGTGTTATGCCAGTATCTTTCTTCTTCTTCTTCTTCTTCTTCTTTCTTCTTCTTCTTCTTCTTCATTCTCATCATCATCATCATCATCATCATCATCATTCTTCTTCTTCTTCTTCGTCTGTGTCTGTCTGTCTGTCTTATTTATAATATTCTTCGTTACTGTGATGGGTTTTCATAACGACAATGTCTACAACACATATCCAAACAGCGCTACCTTCTGTACAAGCACAATTTGTTAGTGGTAAAATATATCAGTTCCCCATTTGCACTCACTTCCGATTACACACACACGCACACGCACAAACACACACACACACGCGCGCGCGCGCTAACATACACAAAACTCGCACGCGAGGGAAAATGAAACGAATTTACAAAAGAAAAGGTATTCCGCCACACAATACAAACTGCAGGACAAAACACATTGCATTTCGACCTCTTGGGTCTTCTCCTTTCCTTATCACTAAGCACTATTATCAATCTATCTTAATTTCTACCATCACTAATATATCATTCCATTAAACAATAATCACACACACACACACACACACACACACACCACACACACACACACACACACACACAACTAAACTCTTGTGTAAAGAAAAGAAAAACCAGTAACCCTCATCTTATTAGCTTCGTTTTCATTATAGTCAGTGCTATCGCTATTATTACTATTGTTACTATTATTATGTTTGCCATCATAATTATTTTAACTCCTGTGATCCCGTTCTTAACGGCCTTGTTTATGTCCAACAGCCATTTTGTGCCGAATTCAAGATAAGTGGTGCTCGTTCTTCGTTTTCTTTGTCCTAATTGTTGTTTGTTTTTGCCTGAAGAAAAACTCAAGAGGTCAAAACGCATTGTGTTTTGCCCTGTAATCTGTTTGTCTGTTTTGCGTTTTGGAAAAAAAAAATTATCAATACATATACCTCAAAATGATAACTCATTTTTTTAAACCATCAGATACAATTTTTTCCCCGTATTGCTTTCAAAAAAACAAGTAAAATCAACACGAATTTTGTCTGAATAAAGACATGTTTATTATTAAACGATTTTCGATCTAACGTAAAAAAAAGCGATTATCTAACCATTCAAATTTCATGTCTCTCAAGAAAGCCCCTGCTGCTATCAATGTTTACATGCAAACTAGTTCACTTTCCAAATGTAGAGTCAGTCATGCTAAAGCTCTGTAATTAGAGGGGTAAGGGTAGATAGAACAGGTCGAAAAGAGACTGGGAGGTGACATGCAACGGTTATACTGCTCCGAGTACCAAGTTGTGATGAATAATGCGAGTGTCACAGTGGAACATTTGTAATGCTCTGAGTACCAAGTTGTGATGAACAGTGTGACAGCCATCACAGTGGAACCTTTACCCTATATAGTGCAATAACGAATAGACATATGCTGAACTCAATCAACAATGAATAAACATGTGCATAAATCAATCAGTGATCAATAAGCATATGTATATATCAATTAATACAATATTGTGTTTTTTCTTTGGGGGGATTATTTAAAAAAAAAAGACCCAGGCAGCCAGACATGCACACTATCATTCAAGTGAAAGAATCCTGAAAACGATATAGGAGCAACGCAATCCCCAAGAAAGAAATGGTAGAAATAGAAACAATCAGGAGAGGTAAATCAGATAATCAAACTAAAGCCCCACAAATGAAAAGAACTAGGCCCTCGTATCTCCAGAAACTACACGAAGGGCATACCCCTTTACGCTGGAGACGGAAAATCGATTTAATACAGTCATACAACGAATACAACACAACAGTATATATCTCAAAAGAAAAGTCTGTGAAAGTGTCCTATTCTTAATCACCAGGGCACGCTACAGGGGTACAAAACAAATCCTAATCCTAAAACAATTTAGAAGGTAAAAGCAGAAAGTTTTCTTCGGGGTCACCAGATGTTACAGGTGTGTTGGTGCGTGCGTCTGTTTGTGACTCACGGAAATTTGGATGCGTGTACGATTTTTTTTTTTTAATTCACCAAACCAACACATCCCAAAGATGGACAGCCAGGCAACAAGTCAACGTTTTTCATTTTTTTATGCTGCCCGAGCCATCAAAAACACAAATACACAAAAAAAAAACAGCAAAGTATAACAATATCAGTTCAGGAGAATAACGTACGCCGTTACCCTAGGCGTACAATTCATAAAAAAAAAATATATAATATTTTTTCTTTCTTTTGGCCACGTCCGGCTCAACACGACAGTCCACATTTGTTGCAAGTCTCTCGTGAAAGATGTTTTAGAAGAAGTCCTCTCCTGGGACTCACACAGTCAGGAGGAGCAGTTCGCAGAATCCACATAGAACCGGAGCACGGCTCTGTCCACAACAGGAGCAAAGGCTCCAGCACAGGGAAAAGCTGCATCTCACACGCAAAACACAAAGTTGACACCACAAAAGCGATGGCCCTGGTACAGCAGAAGAAGCGACGGCTCTGGTACGACTGGCCCAACAGATCGCTGGATCAAATACCTCAAGAGCAGCAGCTCTGGCTCGGCAGCAGCGGCGGCTCTGACACAACTGGCACGTCGAATTACTGTCGACTCCCACGTCGACCTCTACACACTCTCAGCAGGGTGGACACAGGGGTAGATCTCGGCTACGCCCCAGACCCAGCGCAGTTGCAGGTCGGATTACTGTCGACTCCCACGTCGACGTCTCCACACCCTCAGCAGGGCGGAGACAGGAGTTGACTCCAGCTACGCCAAGACCCTCTAGCAGTGGCAGCCAGTTCCCAGTCACACCAGGACAACGACTCTACCTGGGGGAACTGATAACTACCTTGATTATCTAGCCTACTACAACATGGGCTATTATTCATCATGGTTATTTATCATATTCATAACCAATAGTTACTTTATATTTTTACCAGAACTTCGGGAAAAAAAATACCCATAGCAAAATCTACAAAGTTCAATACAGTATCACAATGGAACATTCTCTTTTCCGGAATCATGTCCAACACATTGGGGGGGGGGGGATTTCCACATAGACCTTTCAAAATCATGCTTTGCACATGATGGGGGGGGGGGGGGGGGGGGGGGGGGGGGATTCCACACATAAACTTTTTTTTGACGGTAAACCAAGAATATAATCATAGCATGTAAGAAATGATTTGCTTTCGTCTCATTCATCAAGATAATAATGTTTTTATCATTTCATGTCTCTTCCAACATGACAAAAATGTTTTCATCATTTCACATAATCACTATATCTCAGAGAAGGATTTCCCTTCATAAAATTATTTATTAGTAACAGTAACAGCCCTTAAACACATACCAAGGGAAGATTTCCACACACTCTATCAACAAATGGACATTCATTATTCACGTAAAAGGATGGTTTAAATTCATATGACAACCATTAATACATGATAGTTTCCATCGCTCGCTTCAGGCGCTTACTATTAATAACATCATTACAATATATTAGAATAAAAAAAACCTTTCTTTCGTCATAAAGCCATGAACCAGCTAAGCCACCTCATTTTCTGATCACTCATTAATAACATTTTTTCCTCTTCTATTCATACTTTCTAAAAGCAGTTTTCCTCCTATCACCCTATCAAGTCACAAGATATACTAAAAAACAAAAACAAAAAAAAAAAAATCAACTTTACCAGGCGCTGAGAAAGTTACAGTTGCCTTTAGGAGAGGAGGACGATTTCGGACTGCGATTTAAAAATGCTAATAATGAAATACCTGACTGCCACAGCAACTCTATCAGGAGTCCCTCTTCGGCCACTGGGAAGTTGCACTGCTGAAACTGCTGTAGAGACTGCCTGATCGTTTCAGCTCACCTGACTTACACTGAGCACAGGTGAGCAGCAGTTAGGTAAACTAACCAACCGATCTCCGGGGTGAACATGTTCCGGCCAACACAGTCGTAAAAAATTGTGACCGGGACAAAAAATGGCCCCTCACACCTGGATAGAACCATGGGTCATTGAAGCGCTCACTTCTTTCAGTGTGTGTCGTTTTATGCGTATCAGTTCTTTCATTCTGTCAGTTTGTGTAATGAGAAGTTCATTTTTTTCTGGTCTGAGTCATTCTTTGTAAAAAGAAGCCATCTACTTCTATCAGAAGTGTCTGTCGGTTTGTGTCATAAGAAGTAGTCAATTTCTTCTAGTGTGTGTCATGAGTACTGGTCCGCTGCTTTTAGTGTGACCGTCTGTGTGATGTGAAGCGTCCATCTCTCTCAGTGTCTGCCGCTCTGTTATTTGACAAGAGCCAAGACAAAGGGCCAGGAAACCATGCATGTGAACAAAATGAACTAAAACTTACGTGCTTCCCACACCAATCAGCCGAAATGTCGGAAACCTTTTTTCATCAGACGCACAAAAAGTCACCTGGATGGGGTTGGTTATTTTTGGATACGAAAAATCGTCTTTGAACCCATTTCCCCCCAAAGGACTGTTTGCAGAATGTCTGTGCGTCTCTGTGTGTGTCTCTTCCTTCTACTCTCTCGCCAAGTCTCTCTCTCTCTCTCTGTCTCTCTTTGTCTCTCTGTCGCTGTCTCTGTCTCTCTCGCTGTCGCTGTCTCTATCCTTCTCTGTCTCTCTCTGTCTCTGTCTCTCTCTCTCTCTCTCTCTCTCTCTCTCTGTCTCCATGTTGTCTAGTAGTGTTAATGTTACTGTAACGTAGATTTGTTGTTCAAGGTGCATACATTCTTCACTGAGAAGCGCCGATATATATGAATAAACAACCGTCATTCTCTCTCTCTCTCTCTCTCTCTATCTCTCTCTCTCTCTCTCTCTCTCTCTCTCTCTCTCTCTCTCTCTCTCTCCACTTTTGTTTTCTCTTTCATCTTATCTTCCTGCGATATATTCACTTTCTCTGATCTTCGAAAGTGACGTTTTCCTCACTGTTCCTATCAGTTACTCATAGGACAACTGAAACGGTCATGCAAGAACTGAGGCAACAACACTGAAATCCTTTCATTGTGCTTGTCTGTCTCTTCGCCCGTTTGTCTGCATATCTGTCTGCTCTCTCTCCGTCTGTATTAATATTTTCCACCTCTGTCTGTCTGTCTGCCTGTCTGTCTGTCTCTGTCTGTCTGTGTGTGTCTCTCTCTCTCTCTCTCTCCATCTGTCTCTCTCTGTCTCTATCTCCATCTGTCTGTCTGCCTGTCTCTATCTGTCTGTCTGTCTGTCTCTCTGTCTGTCTCTCTCTCTCTCTCTCTCTCTCTCTCTCTCTCTCTCTCTCTCTCTCTCTGTGACTTTGTACTGTTTGTATGTTTACGTGTGTATTATTTTTTTGAGTTTGTGAGAAAAGGACGCTTGGGACCGACTGTAAGTGTATGGCGATTGTTCCTTCTGGAAAATCTAGCCTTTAAGATCAAGCGGAGGAGGTGAAAGGATTTGGAACGAAAGGAAGAAAAACCAGGAGAAATCAACGACGGAAAAAAGAAAAAATAACGATAACAGCAACAGTGAGAAACAAACAAGAGCCATGAACATGTATACACAAAAAGCCCTGATGCCACTGTTTCCCACAGGAGTGTGTGGGGTGAAGAGGTTTAAAGTAAAAAACAGAGCATTTCGAAAAAACATGAAACAGTTGCATCGTCCAAATGTCCGATATGAGGATTTCAGGAAGCAAAAGAAAAGGGAGATTAAACAAGGTAAGACAGAATGAAATAAAAAAAAGTGAAATAAAACACAAAAATATGGAGAGAGAGAGAGATGAGAGATGGGGGGGGGGGTGGGAGAGAACACTGAATAAAGAACAGTGGAAATAGGGAGGGTGAGTGGGGCATGTATGTGGGGAATGGGGATAGGAAGGGATTGAGAGGTGAGGATGGGGATGGAGGTGGGGGGTAGACAGTGGAGGGGAGGGGGTGGTGAAGGAGATTTC
>JADBJO010018802.1:25000-34591 GCA_016801955.1 Conus betulinus
TTTTCAGTTTATTTGAACTGACAATCAAGATAAAATCAGTAGGAAGACTCCCGTTGAAACTTTAAAACAAGGTGGGAACAAATACACGGATAGTTGAAAAAAATGTATAATCGATTTTCAAATTATCATTGATCAAGCAACTGTTTGCATGAAATCATAAATGGAAGTGTGCTGCAACGCCAATTTCATATTTTTCTTGAAAATCTTGAAAGTTTTGAATCAGCATTTGGGACAAAATGTCGCTAAAAAAAAATATCAGATGCAGCCAAAAACACAAGGATGTTTTGCCTTTGCTTATTACCTAAAACTCCAAGTCAAGTGCTTTTAGAGCCTTTTTAATGACAATAAAAAATGGGTGCTGTGATGAAAAGGAGAACAGATTTATTAGAGAATAAAAAAGTATTCCTTAGAACATTAAAAAAAAGAAATCGGTGAATTCTTCACAAAGCACGAATGTCTAACTGACCGTGGTCGCCATACTGATTTTGTTATCTGCAATGTTTTGATATCATCAGCTCAATGGTTTTTTTGGAAATTGAAAATACAGCTATTGTGATAACACCATTGATGACTGGAGTGCTTCAAGAGCATTAAGAAAAAAATTCTAGTGTACGAAAGAGACCTAAAACATGCTATGAGTTGTTAATACAGAATGATTTGCGGCCGATAGTTCTGTACAAGGGATCTTGAAAAACCAAACCTTGATTTTTTTTAAACATTTTTTTTTTCAGAATCCACAGAATCAGAGAGTTCAAGCTGAAATGGCTACAAATAAAAATCGTGCGCATGAGTTTAGCTGCAATTATTATCTTAAAATGCCGTGGATGTGACTGACACGACGAGATGTGTAAGTGAAATGATTCCAACTGAACAAAAGTTTGTATCTCTTTAGAAAACATCATGTGTAGGAAATATGAAAATATCTTCAGCATTTACTTTTCCTCCTAATTTTGTGCTTTTAGGTATTGATGGACAAAACTTATTTGCCCTGATAAAAATACTTACCAAACAGCATATCTACATACATAAAATGCTTTTTTTTTTTTTTTTTACAAACATGTGGTATCTTTAAAAAAAATGCACTACCTGTTTTAAAATAGAACCACATAATGCAAAAAGTACAGTAACGTGTTCAAATACCATGATTGGATTCTTATATGCCGAGTGTTCTTTGGCACTGACTAAGAGGGCGCCCCATGTCTTGCCTGTATTATGGCAATATCTACATTGTAGACGTGATTATGCTATTTGGCTACACTATTACGTTTTGTTTGTTTACCTTTGAATTCTTTATTTTTCCACTGTTTTCGTTTATGTGTTTGTTTATAAGGGAAAGCTTTTTCCCTTTCCTTCTGTATTGACAGTCTTACAATATTTTTCTTTTTCTAAAAAAAATAGCATCAGTGGAAATCATTTGTAATGATGGTAAGTGTTGTAAATATCCTATTTCCTTTGTCATTTACTGAAATAGATGAAAAAAAAAAAACACATTTAGGATCACGCATGGGAGACGTAAGGAAGGACACACATTATTTACATGGGACAATGTGGGTTCGTAAGACTTAAGGATGGGTTAACCAACTATTTTGAAATGAAGACTAGATTCTCCAGAGAACTAACTATGACATGTGTGTAAAACTAGACTGGTGTGGAATAAACCTTAATGACCTGGAGGGACTTTGCAGCGAGAATGTTTCATTTTTCTTATGGTGAGAGGAAACAAATCAAAAGCAACTGTGTAAAGATTACCTCTGTGACCTGTCTGCAAGATACCTGAATTTTCCTACGGACACAAAATTTTGACAGAGCACATCGACTTTACCACCATACCTATCTTAACCCAGTCACCATTTCCCTCCCCCCCGTTTTCCCCTAGCAATCATCATCTGGTGTGTGTTTCACACAAAGAGAAAAATTTTTGTACTGAAATGCTTACTTAAAGGGTTTAAATGCTTTTCATAGGATCCCTTTTTCAGACATGCGAAGAAACCTCAGTCATGTGGACTGCCTGAAAGTATTCAGGCGGGCCTGCAGGCAGGTTACGGTAATCTTTGTGTTCGGCTGTAATGCTTATCAATAGTACAATCAATTTTCCTGTGGTTCGTGAAGACAGCCTGATGGAGATGAAATTGGTGTTGGGCGGTCTGTATCTTGTCCTCATTGGATTTTTTCGTTTCGGTGGGTATACATGTGTAAGTTCTAAGCACCGCGTAATCCACGTTTAACAGCCTAGTGTTTTACTGACAATACTGCCATAAGGTCCCTTTTGATTGATGTGACAAAATCAAAAAAAAATGAAGATCTCAACTGCCTTGGGAAACAGTTTGCCTGCAGGTGATCTACTTTGTTTTTTTTTTTAAGCTAGGGTGTGAATAGTTGTTTACCCTGCACAAATAACCACCGCTCTTGATAATTCTTTACATAAAGATATCTGTATTGAATCCAAAATCAATTCCCTGTCTTCCATTTTATCTAAAAGGAATAATTGTAACGTTGTGTGAGACGGGTCTAATTGCTTGATCCATTCTTTCGATTTCAAATGAGTTTTAGAATATTCCTCGAAAGTCTTTTCTGTGGTGGATACATCCAAATTTTCGAGTTACAAAGAACTTTAGTATTGTGGGGGAAAGGAATAGGAGGTCTGTTTGTACTTTTAAATCTGGATAATCTCATGTCTTAAAATGTACATACGATTGACTTTTTTTTTGTTGTTGCACGGTATTTTTGAGCAAATCACTAATAAATGTTAAAAAGAGTATTCCATATTCACTTCTTAAGCAGGCGTCACCATGATGGTATGTGTGTGTTTTGAAAATAAAACGACCATGTATTTGGTTGGGAGACTAACTGCATGCTTACTGACTCATTGTGATCTATATATTCTATATTGTGTGATGATTTGGATAGACTAGGACTTACCCTCTTTTTTCATAAGAAACTGCAATTATTGGTTGATTAAAATCTCCGGCTTAGTTTTAATAGATGCTCTTGAGCCATTAGCTCGAAAGACAACCTATTAGGCAATTCTTGGCTTGTGCAAATCATAACAAAGTTATGGGTGCAGGTTTGCTGTGTGGATTCATGCTATGTCGAGGGTAATGTCATAGTGATCACAGAGCCTTGCAACATATAACAGTCATCCATTTTCGCAGTTTGAATCATTACTTTCAACTGTCTTGTGACTATTCTTTCCTTTTAGTGTGATGGTTTGTGATCTGAGAGGATATGAACAAAGTGAATCAAAGCATACAGCATCCGCACGTTCAAAGCTTACTTTAGTTTTTCAAGTGATCAACAAAGCAATAGAGCAAAGAATAAACCACCAATTATTAAAAAAATCGGCGAGGAGAGATCTTTTTGCTGTATACACCAGGTAAGATATAGCCACGGGAACTTTGGGGAAATGGGGGCTAGGCCAAATGCACGACTGATCTTGATACCAATAATATATTCAGATGCTTTTAAAGTATGTTTCATGATTCTATGCGAACACTAGTCAAAAGAAATCCAAAATTTGAAAACAAGGCCTAGTCGTACTCAAAATGACGTCATCTGTGACAATGCACATACGTGTGTATTGATAATTTGTAAAAGAATCAAATTACAGAGAAAGTTTTATTACATTCTGTCTCTTCTAGAATAAAACCAGTCTCCATTCATTGAAGTCAGAAACACAGTCCTTAGAATACAGTACATAAGTTTGCTATTAAAAGGGTACAACTAGCAAACGTCGATTATGTTGGACACCTGGTTTTAAATCTTCTTAGATTTTCCTCCCAAAAAAGACACATCCAATCTTGTAAATGTTTTTCACTACACTAGCAGGGAAAAGTGCGATGAAAATAGACATATTCAATTGTTCATCATCAAAGTTCAAAGTTAAAACAAAAAAAAAACAAAAAAAAAAAAAAAAACAAAAACAATGTAAAGCTTCTTGTCCAGAAGATGATTCAGCATAGATGGCTAATTTTTCAGGTATGATGAAAAAATATTTCTATTTCCATGTTTGAATTTTGGTAATCCTTCTTCTAGTAATCGTCTTGTTATAGGAATTTATCCAAAAAGGTCTCTGAATCAGTTCGTTCTTACGCGGCCAATAACGTCACATTAATAATCTTCACAATTACTCCAGGTAATATTTTCTCTACAACGAAGCGAGTAAAATATGTATTACTGTCGTTTAGTTAGTAGAATTACAGGAATAGTCCACAGAGTGAATCCAGACTGGTTGATATCCAATTTGGATTTAGGGGCGTAATCTATAATGTTTCGTAGACGGGCCATTTTGAAAAAAAGTCCCCCCCCCCCCCCCCCCCCCTGCAAAACGTAGGTTTATTAAACTGACTGAAAGCCTTTGAATTCTATCAAACAGATGTATTGAATGACCTATTCTATTTACATGTGGTGTACGCAGGAAGCTATCCCAATGCATAATAAGCCACTGAAAGCATTATGTAAGCTAAACCTAGATGTGGGGGAACATGGTCAGATTTGATTTAGTTTACGAGTGGCGTGACACAAGGTGATGTTGCCTTCAGCACTATCCTGTTTTCTTCACATATTAATAAATCAAAAACCAAAACTTGTTCTAATGGTATACATTGTGCACGTTTACTTCAGACTTTTTACAAGTACTTGCTCACCTAATCACAGATGATGCAGACTTAATTTCCAACACTAATTCAAAACTTTTGAAGAAAATATATATATGCATTAAGAACAGATTATTGTTTAAGAGTCAGAGGTATTGAATATATAGATTTAAAAAATGCATGCTTGTCGTCAATGCATGTATAAAATCTAGGTTTTTTTTTAAAAAAAAAGTTAAACACGTAGAGGTCTTGCCCAACACCATATGTTTTTACGCAACATTTATTAAGATCGGGATCAATCACTCGGTCTTTTCTCTCTCATTTTTTCCCTTTTTTGTAATTGTAAACGACAGTACGGTTTTTTGAAGTGTGGGGGTTTTACAATTTGGTGTTACAAAGCAAAGCAGTTTATTTGCATGCCATTAAGAAATTCCTTATGTGTGTCATTACAAACGGCAGCTAATGTAACATATGATGAGCAAAGTAAAATCCAATTTGTTTGAAGTATTTTACTACAACGCAATCCCCTTTTGCTGATATTTTTCACGAATACTGGATCAAGACTGCAAACAAAAGCGCTTATAATCTGTCATATGATTAAGACGAAAGGGTCAAAATAAACTGGCAATAAATGTAAACTCAAAATCACATGCACTTTGTTTTGGGTATGTATTGTTTCGACCAGGATGTAGGAGGCGTGATCGTATTTTTAAATATATGATTTGCAAAAGATCAAAGAATGCAGGTGACAAGTAGGATACTAATATTTAGGATAATGACGAATTTGATTTCTGTGTGTGTTTTAAATATGCTCCACTGTATTTCAGCATATGCATCAATGAAAACAGATTGAATTGTTTTAAGGGTTTAGAGCACAGGAGACACATTGCGCTCTCAATAGCTAACATTTGCCGCATATGGAATAAACATGTAAAAATATAATTCTTGTATACAATGCCTTTTACTGAGATCATTGAACCATGTATGAGTCTTGATATTGATATCATTAACACTCAGTAAGACTCATATATGGAAGCCAATTTCTGAAAATCTGTGGGAAACCATGTAGAGCAAATAAATATGTTTATCAGTTCTGAATACATTTTTCAGTTTCCTTCTTCTTGGTGTTTAATGTTATGGATTCATCCTGCATTTATAGATAAAGTATTTTTCACGACAAAATATCTGATCAAAAAAGCCATTGTTTCATGTTTTTGTTGTATATAAACAATGTCAGTTGTATTTTAAGATAATTCTTACTTACTCCTTTTACTTTTTCTTCATAAAAGTTTCTAGGTCTTTTCAAAATTCCAGAATTAATTTACTCTGAAAATCAACAGAATGTAAAACATACCTTGGCAAGTTTTCACATTTGTGATTAATGATTTTGTTGATCGTTGCTATCGCTATAAACTTTGTGATAAACGTGATTTTATTTGTATTTCTTCTTGGGGAGGTGCAATGGGAATGTCGAAATCATTTGGTATTTTTTCTTTTTTTTGCTGTCCTGCTTTGGAAGTCTTAGACACCTTATATCGCCACAAAGCCTCAGAAGCGTCCTCTTTCTTTTTTTGTTTTCCCTTCTTCCTCTTTTTCTAATTGTATAGCACAAATTATCTAGGTGTAATCGTGACATCAAATATCTTGCCGTTAATTATACTATATCATTTAAAATTCATAGAGTATATTTTTCTCAATTCTGCAGGTCAGATTTTCCTCCATACAAACCGTTTCTGTTTTTTGATCATCAAATTTGTCGTGCTATCATTTTGTGTGTCTACATCACTTTAAAATCGCCTCACTGGATACTCGCATGCAATCTGCCTAAAATCATATTTTCTTTTTAAGGAAAAAAGTACACACCAGAGACCCAGAACAACCGGGGGGACAAACAGACATTTGAAATTGTTTAGTGTTCATAATTTGATGCATTCAGAATCTTTCATTTTGCATTCATTCCCCAAACAAGGGGTTAAAGTAATGCCTAGCACCATATCATTAAAGTTGTCTGTAAACATCTGTGAAGAATGTATTTCTTTAGGTACATCACTCAATACACGACCATATTACCCTCTAGTATTGCATGAGATGTAGAAGAAAATTCAATCGATCATTGAATCATTGAACTGGAAGGGCATTAAGCGAAGTACTGATTGTGGATCTGTTCCTTCAATAGCTCAATTGAAAACAAATAAAAATCTAAGTCTGCTCTTAAAGGAACGAACTATTTTTAGATCACAAACCCTACTTCATCTAGTTCTTAGTCTCAGCGATCTTGTCCTCCATTCTAAACTGTGCAACCTTTTGGTTTGCGTTCCAAGATCGGTGAGATTTTCAAAAACTGACGAACTTGGTGTGTAGAGAAAAACAAAGCAAAACAAAACAAAACAAAACAAAACAAACAGCCACAAACACATATCGTTCAGCAGCATGTTCTGGGAACTGTTTGGGTTTTCGTGCGAAGGGAAGGAACAAAATAAAAGGTCTCCCAATATGAAAGTCAGTTTGTGATAAACCCCCCTTGAGGATTAAATCAGTTTGTAATGTGTGTTGAACCTGAATTTCCATCCTCGAGTGTAAATATACGTTGTTATCTTCGTGAAGCCAAAATAACAGTTTCTTCGGAAATTTATAAATGAACTTTCGGACAAAAAGAAAAAGATGAAATGGATCTTGCATTATTTTCAAAATTGGTTGCCAGCACAGTAGGCTTAATATCATACAACCCCAGTTGGGCACCAGTTGGGCAGTATGGGCAGGCGTCGTTCCCTACTTTGAAAAAAAAAAAAACAACAAAAAACAAAAAAAAAAAACCAAACAAACAAACAAAAAAAAAACCCTTTCAAGGCTCAAGTCTTATCTCGTCGGAACTCTGCGAACTAGATCATGAAATTATGGGCCTCAGTGAAGGGGGGAACTCTTGTTCACGTGAATTCGTGATCTTGATTTTGTGAACCAGCGTCTGCTCAATGAATAACGGTCTTGAGGGAAGCCATATTACGTGAAGAGCTAACCGGAAGGTAGTCGTCCCAGAGCCGGTTGAAAAATTTATCTGACTGCTGACTCACACTCACCTGCGCACCGTTAAAGCCGGGTGAGTTGAACCGGTTAGGCAGTCTCTGCAGTGATATCCAGCAACGCAACTTTCAGAAGGCCGAAGAGGGACTCAGCCCTATTTTGGTGGCAGTCAGGTATTTATCATTCAATGTTTATTTATTAGCAAACCAAAACCGTATCCCGTTTAGGAGCGACTGAAACTTCCTCAGCGCACTTGTGAAGGATTCTGTATTTTTTGTTGTGTTCTGTTTATCCTATGACTTGATAGGGTAACAAAACGAAATGCTGTCGTAAAACATGAATAGTTGAAGTGAGTGTTAAAGGAAGTGGTCTTCAGGGAAAAAAAAAATTTTGTTTATTCTGTGACTTAATTAGTTATGAACTTCATGATGAAAAAAAGGTTGATGTGGTTTGCGAGAAGAGGGAGAGTTTTGATGCTATGGATAATAAGCTCCAGAGTGAGCGACAGAGAGACTTGATATATGTAGTTTTGATTTTGATGTGGATGAGTATTTAATTCACTCTTGATATGAATATTGAAGTTGTGTGTTTGTAAACAAGAGTGTGTGGAAATCTTTCCTTTACATATATTGGAATAATCCGATTGAAATCTTTAAAAAAAAAATACCTTTAAAAAATGGTGACTATATGAAATAAAAATGAACATTCTTGTCGAAGAATGAATATTTGTGACATGACGAAAGATATTCATAGTTTGATGAAAAGTATCATTATTGTGTGTAATGATTGTATTCATGGTTTATTGAAGAGGGTCTAAGTCGGAATCCTTTCCCCAATTTTGGAAAACTAGATTCTGAAAGGTTTATATTGAAATCCTTTCCTGTGTAGTGCTGTGATTCCGGAAAAGGGAATGTTTGTAGTGTTGAAGAAAGAATATGCTCATGTTTGTCCCAAGTTCTAGTGGAATAGTGATGTGGCTAATGAATATGAATGTAGTCGTGATTGTAATGAATAGTAGCCATGATAATCAAGGTAGTTAATCAGTTTCCCCCAGGTAGAAGTGTTCCCTGGACTGAGGGGGACTGGCTGCCATGTCTTAGGGTCAGGGCTTCGTAGCTGTGTCTACCCCTTTTTTTTTCTCTGCCCCTGTGTCGGTGTTGAGAGGTCAGCCTGAGTGCCGACAAATCTACCCTACCTGCCACTGCGCCCAGGACCGACTACCCGCTGAGCCAGTTGGGCTGGAGACGCCGCTGCTGCCAGCCAGAAGCGCCGCTCCCGAGTTTCTGAACCAGTGACCTGTTGGGCTAGGGTGCCGTCGCTGCGTTCTGTGTGCTTGTGTGTGTGAGCCACAGCTCTTGTGTGATACTGTCGCTTTGTGCCGGCAAGAGACGCCGTGAGCATGTAGTAGTTTTTGTGTTTTGTTTTTTTTGTTTGGTTTTTTTTAGCCACAGCTCTGTGAAGTTATGCAAGTTCTGTGTCAGACTTGACGCTGTAGAGTTGTCGTCTCATCTTCAATCGTCTCGTCGTCTTCGTCCTCTTCATCGTTTCGGTCGTCGTCGTCGCCGCCTTCACCTTCGTTGGAACCAGCAGCGATAGTAGATAGTGAATCATATAGAGATATATTTTGTGTCGTGGCGCCCTGTTTGGAGTACTTGAAGTATTGGCGTTGCCGACGCTATTGATGTTGGCGTGCCATTTATTTTATGTTTGTCTGATGGGCTCAGGCAGCATAAAACAACAACAAAAAGAATCGTTTCTGTTGCCTGGCTGTCAATGACTTGATATATTAATGGTTTTGATTTTGATGTGCTTAGTATTCAATTCCTCTTGGATAAATGAATATTGAATCGGTGGAACAGGTGATTCCAGACAGTCGGACACATGCAGACACACACCATTCCATCCGTACAGATATCTTCCCTGTGTGAACTTAATCTCAAAGCCCATTAGTTTGGTGGGAAAATATAAATTTTTGCTAAAT
>JADBJO010018803.1:0-10000 GCA_016801955.1 Conus betulinus
TCAACCCCCACCCCCTTAACCCAAAAAAGCAAACAATCCCGAGAGCTACTCAAGTAATATCAAACGCCTGAATGGACTAGGCAGCACAACTTCAGCATAAACATTTAGCTCACATTTGTTGGTGACTGAAGTAGACCCAGTTGGTGCAAACAAATGTACACAGGTTACATATATGGATGAATTACTGAAGCACACACTGATACACAAAATTTGCATAATGCCTGCATCGAGGAAAGTAGATCATGAAACCAAAGACATAAAGTAAACCATGCACAGGGTGACTGAAAACAATCCTGTGGTGTGACATAATATATCGAACGTTTATTGACAGATTCCTTGAACTAAACCCACAACGATATACCATGCATAACAGCTAAACTTGCACAGGAGTACACACACACACACACACACACACACACACAACACACACACACACCACACACACACACACACACACACAAATCTTGCCAATTATGTACATGCACACAACATGGGATAGAGATCACTAACTATGACACACAGAACTCCCTTAAAATGTACTCATTCAATAGGATGATGGCTAAGGCATGCATACTGAGAAACACTGAATATATATTAGGGTTTTCAGCAACAAGCTCAACAATCAAGTGACCAGGGTACCAAATAAAAATCAAACTAGATGTATATCTAAGGATGACAATATCTAAAATTGTGCGAATTGTGTGCGTCAAACGATACAGTGTTAAAGATCACATTTAAAACCAAAAAAAGTATTATATACATTTTAAAAAATGTAATGGCGGTTGAAATATGACTAGCACTCCCATACAATAGGCATTGAACATATTGATAATGCCATATGGACCAGAGTACCAGGCAAAATCCTGTACTGTTAGTAATCTCACATAACCTGTGTGATGTACCTTCCAGAATTGATCCGGCCTTTGGATGTGACTACTCGAAAGGAGATTTCTCCATCCAGGTATAGAGAGGGTGGGATGGTGGGGTGGGTGGGGGGGGGGGGGGGGGGGGGGGGGTAGGGGGGGGGGCAAAAAACTGCAGAGAAGGCGAGCACCGGCCAAGGAAGAAGAGAGCGGCAGCGCAAGGCGGGGAGAGGGAGATGGCATCATCCATCAGGGGGAGGTCATGAACATCATTGAAGCCTGTGAAAGGACACATATAAATCCTGCACTCCGCTGGCATTTCCATCAAACCACACTGAAGTAGTGTGTGTGTGTGTTGTGTGTGTGTGTGTGTGTGTTTGTGTGTGTGTGTGTGTGTGTGTGCGGTGCGTGCGTGTGTGTGTGTGTGTGCGTGTTGTGTGTGTGTGTGCGCGCGTGTTGTGTGTGTGTGTGTGAGTGTGTGTGGTGTGTGGTGTGTGTGTGTGTGTGTGTGTGTGTGGTGTGTGTGTGTTGTTTGTGAGGTGTGCGAGCGTACCTGCGAGAATGCGTGCGAGTGTGCGTGCGTGCGTGCGCGCATGTGTGTGTGTGTGTGTGTGTGTGTGTGTGTGTGTGTGTGCGTGCGTGTGTGTGTTTGTGTGTGTCGTGTGGTTGTGTGTGTGTGTGTGTGTGTGTGTGTGTGTGCGTACGCGCGTGTGTGGTGCGAGTTATTTTTGTATGATGAGGAATTATTGAAAGTTAAAGATAAATTCCTACTGACTGCGTAATAAGTGTGGGCATAACGAACAAATAAAGCATAGTCATCTAACATTTTAGGTGATGTCAGTGGTGTGGATCTATCATGTGAAATATTAGTACGAGCGTTGTGCACTGTATTCTTTGCTCTTGGACATCTACTTATAGGTGACTTACACTAAGAATTTCCCCACATACACATTTAACATTTTTGCTGTATTTGGTTCAAAGTTAACTTAAACGCATCCTATGAGTAATGGTTACTACCTCTCTAAATAAAGCCTTTCAAATTTGTGTAATTGGGTTTTGGGATGAATGTCAGGATTTGTCGCATACAATTTGTGATAATATTGACCACATGTGTCTTTCATAACCTTTTGAAACTGTTAAAAAAATGCTATATTAATCCAAGTATAGCATTCTAATAGGTCTAACGGAATGTTCAGTGCAGTTGTGCCTTGAATATTATAAGCTGCTCTCCGAGCAGCTTGATCAACTTTCTCATTTGTTTGAGATCCACAATGTGAGAGCGCGCCAACAGAAAGTCACATTATTATTTTTCATCGATAGAAGATGTGTCACGTAATTATTTTCTGTAATTGTCTTCCAACGAATCTTTGAATTAAAAGACTGTAAGGCAGGAAGGACCGATTTTCTGAATCACTGCACAATAACAATGTGTGTGTGTGTGTGTGTGTGTGTGTGTGTGTGTGTGTGTGGTGTGTGTGGTGTGTGTGTGTGCGCGCGCGCGTGCGCGGCGCGCGCATGTGTGTGTGTGTGTGGTGTGTGTGTGAGTGTGTGTTGTGTGTGTGGTGTGTGTGTGTGTGTGTGTGTGTGTGTTGTGTGTGTGTGTGTACTTGTGTTGGTGTGTGTGTGCGCGCGCGCGCACATGTGTGTGTGATTTGTGTGTGTGGTGTGTTGTGTGTGTGTGTGTGTGTGTTGTGCGCGCGCGCGCGCGCATGTGTGTGTGGTGTGTGGTGTGTGTGTGGTGTGTGTTGTGTGTGTGTGTGCGTGCATGGGCGCGCGCGCGCCTGCGCATGTGTTGTGTGTGTTTGTGGGTGTGTGTGTGTGTGTGGTGTTGTGTGTGCGTGCGCGCGCGCGCGCGCGCGCGCGCGTGTGTGTGTGTGTGTATGTTGTGTGTGTGTGTGTGTGTGTGTTGTGTGTGTGTGTGTGTGTGCTGTTTTGTTTTTGGCACACAGGCGTGAGCGGCTGTGTGGTGTGTGTGTGTGTGTTGTGTGTGTGTGTGTGTGGTGTGTGTGTGTGTGTGTGTTGTGGTGTGCTTGCCCATTGCGTTGCGCGCGTGCGCGTGCATGGGTGAATGTGTGGTGTGTGATATGTGTTTGTGTGTGTTTGTGGTTGTGTGCGTGCGTGCGTGCGTGCGTGTGTGTGTGTGTGTGTGTGTGTGTGTGTGTGTGTGTGGTGTGTGTGTGTGTGTTGTTGTGTGTACAGACAGACATACAGATCGACAGACCGACAGAAAGAAAGACCAACAGACAATCATAACAGACAGACAGGCAGGCCTGTAGACAGATAAACAGACAGATAGTAAGATAGCTATATCGATAAAGGCATGGACAGACAAATAGAACGAGAGATATATATATATATATATATATATATATATAATATATATATATATATATATATCTATATATTCATCCAGAGATAGAGAGAGCCTGGAGAGAGAGTAGAGAGAGAGAGAGAGAGAGAGAGACAGATAGGCAGATACTTAAATGCATGAAATACGTTTACACATGCATTTTTTCGCATGCACAACGTTCAAGCGTGCACATCTACACATAAACAAACAATTGTGCTCGTGCAGGGTTGTATTGTCACAATCATATTGGCCATGATAGTTCTTTTTTGTTTGTTTGTTTGTTTTGTTTGTTTGTTTTGTTTGGAGGTGTGTACATATTGGTTGTCTGCTTGCTTCATCAAACAGTGACTGGACAACGCATTGTTTTTAAAAGGCATACAGTAAATCCACTACTTTATAAACCCAAGGCAAGACAATTTGACAAATGAAATATAGCGCAATGGCAATCCCAGCTGCATGGAAACAAAAACACATGTCATGTGTTACACTTTCTTTTAATAAATCAGGTGTTACATATCTATTCTGCGCACGTAGCAGTTTCAGAAACGGACCTTCTTGTTTCTCTGCGCCGTTTCTCCAGAATGACATTCAAAGTGTAGAGGAACGGATTGAGCGCTGAATTTAGAGGCAGCACAAAAATGGCCATTCCCCACGTTTACCTCCCCTGGAATGACAACATCCCTGGCAGCCAGGATCCCACACCAGACCAATTTGAAACCAGCAGAGAAAAATCAGACACAGCAACTGAGAGAAGACGCCTGGCGATGGTTGCTTCCTTGGACTGTGTATGTTCAGTGCCTACGTCTTTGGTCTTTGGTAATTGATTAGCGATTTACGTTACTCCTCACTGTCCAGAAAATGAACACTGACCCACGCCAATCATGAGAAAGAGGATTAGTTGCAGATGATCATGATACTGAAGGAGTAAATGTGACCAGGGAAGTCAGCTCTGGTGACAGGCAGTGGAATACAGATCCCTGTCTGGTGGAAAAACTCCAGTGTGAAGTCACCGGGAGCAGAGGCACAGTGGCCATCATTAATCCCAGTGTCCACATGATGGCACAGGCTATAGAAGCTGATCTGCTTCCAAACCGGATCTGACTGAAAGGAAAACGGAGCACAAGGAATCGATCCAAAGTGATCAAACAGATGAGGAATGCTGATACCTCACTTGATAACAAGGACATAAACCCGGCAATACGACAACCAAAACTCTTTTTCCATGCAGTTTTCATTCCAGATGTAAGTGCCAGTATACACCCAGTCTGCTACACCTATGAAAACTAAGTATACTCCCATAAAGAAGTCAGAAACACACCAGATGAAGAACAAATATCACAAAACTAGTCTTGATTGTCTTTGACAAGAATAGATTCGTAGACAAACCCACCAACGTTTCCCAGAACAGCCACACAGCAAATACACCCAGAGCACAACGGTAAGCCACAGATTTCAACAAGTCATCACATGAGGAGATTTCATCAGATGGGGGCCGAACATTCTCCCTCGAAAACTGTCTGGTAAAACAACTGGGCAACACAATTTGAAGTTGTCGGCAGACACATACATGAGCTTTGGCATTTGTTTCATGAAGTCTGGAGTGAATTCGTTTATAGGACAACCTTGTAAATGAAAAGTATGCAGATTAGGAAACAATCCTTTCTCCTGCAGTATCTTTGTTTTCACCCCATGACAAATCAACAACTTGCAACTTCGGCATAAAAGCTGATAAGATGGTAATATTTTAAGGAATTAGCTTGCGAATGAGAATATTTAAGATCACAAGTGACGGATGTGCGTGCTGATTGTGGGCATAAGACACACTACCAGATAAGGGATTACCTGCCAGATTTAATAACCTAAGTTGAAGCATTCCAGCAAGGTGGCTAAAGTTGATAGAACGAAGTTGATTCCAGCTAAGATCCAGGCTGTGAAGATTGAGTAAACTCACTGCTGTTAACTCCTTTAGTCCACACGCCTGTACACCCAGGTGGATCAGCAAGTTGTTATGAGTGACATCACTTACATGCATCCCCACTACCAGATGCTTCAAGGGTACCGTAGCTGAGGGTAAGAGCTGAGAGTAGATGTGTGATTGCAGAAGAAAGCAAAACCATGGCACACACATGAGTCAGGACAATTGATGTCGCACACCCAATTCGTCATCGTGTAGTGGGCACTGTGGTAGACCATCACACAGGTGGTCACGTGCACACAGACCTGTTTTGTCGCTGTCACGGCATCGATAAAACCCTGGGCACGTCTTGTAATTCTGACAGTCGACTTCGTCCTCATGACCCGGGCAGTCAATCATGTCATTACAACACCTGACGTAGACAGGGAGACAATAGCCATCATCGTGACACTGGAAATGAGTGTCTGGGCACTGCGTGTTGATTCCTGGTAAGGTACCATGCTGAATCCTCCAGGTCTGTCAAAGTTAACCATAGCTGGGGGCTTTACCTGTCCAATGGTGTAGTACACCTGACAATCAGTCTCGTCGTAGTTTGTGCTGCAGTCCTTGAACCCATCACATCGTTTCCGAACATCTACACACTAAAGACAAAACAGCAAGCACAGGTCTGGCAACACTGAACAGCTCTAATTCTGACTAACAGTAGCAGAAAGATAAACTGCCATGTGCACCAAATGGAAAGCTGCTGGCAACAGTGGCACTGAGCGCTTTCCATTGGCTGCAATACGCACGTGACAACAAAAGTAGTAGGGCGACGCCAGCGACGTGTACGATTTTATCGCAGTATTTCTAACCTGCAGTAACGTCAACTCAGTGCAAAACGTCACAGAGGACAAAGATTTGTCAACATGATGTGTTGCTCTTTATTACTTTTTTTAACAACACACAAATAATTGTTAGTGGCTTATCGTTCTTCGTTTTTGCTGTCCTAAATGTTATTTGAGATGGCCTACTCAAAACTTCCATTTTCTACTAATTCGCTGAAACACATGCATACCTAGACTACACGTCCTCCCGCCACCCATACACTTAAGACAGCATTCCATACTTACAATTTCTCTCCGTCTTCGCAGACTTTGCTCCTGCGAAAAAAGACTTCACTTTACAAGCAGCCAAATTGAAGAATTTTTCACAACCCGTGGATACCCCAGTTCCATCATCAACAAAGCTAGCAGCCACACCAAAGTCATATCCAGAATATCTGCTCTGGAAACCCAGCATCCCAAAGGAACAAACAGACACACCACCTGCCTCCTCTTCCACCCACACAACCTCCCAATCTGCAGGATTCTCAAATCCAATTGGCACATTGTACAAAACCAAAAGCCCATCTTCCATATCAGACCCATGATCACGTTCAAACATGATAAAATCTAAACATCTTCTCGTGCGGTCCAAACTGAACACAATCTCCACACCTACACCACCAGGCACTCACCCCTTCTCAAAACCTAATGCAAAATCTGCCACCTCACCAAACCAGACACCATCCTACAGGGACCCAAAGACTCTCCACCATTAAACGCACAATATCCTGTCAGAGCTGCAACATCTTATACGCTACCCACTGCCAGCTGTGTGGCAAGATCTGTATAGGTGAAACAATCCCGCACACTGGAGACACGCATCTCTGAACACCTGGCTGAAATCCACCACCACTGACCCAAAACCCGTTGCCCTACATTCCAACCATCCCCAACACAACATCAACCATGTGAAAGTCTTGGCACCCTGTCAATCACAAAGTGAATGCACCACACAAGAGACCCATCTCGTTGCCAAATTGGATAGGCTACAGCCCCAAGACATCAACATACAATAATACACAAATATGCATACTCACCATTTCAACACCAGTCAGTTTATATCTTCCACCAACGCATGCATATACACATACATACATACACACACCACCACCATGCCCCCCACTCCCCACTTCATACAGAAGTTTCTGCCACCCTCCACTTATTATCATTTTTTTTTTTTCATTTCATCTTATTTTACTTTATTTGATTTTTATTTCCCCCCCCTCTCTCTCTCTCTCTCTCTCTCTCTCTCTCTCTCTCTCTCTCTCTATATATATATATATATATATATATATATACATATATATATATATATATATATATATATATATATATATATATATATATATATATATATATATATATATATATATATATATATATATATAGTCTGTTTTATTCTTTTCTCATTAGTTTATCAATTTCATTTCAGTTCGTTTATTCAAAGCCTACACCAAATTCGATTAGCATTACCCCCCCTCCCCCCATACAACTACCCACACATAACTACTATCATCACCATCACCACCCATTAAAGTCGTTTATTCGTTGATTGATTTATGACTTTTAAAAAAAAAAATTCTCCTCTACTGAGCACTATTATCAATCCATCTTTTAATCACTACCATCACTTATACATCATGCTATTCTATAAAACAAATTCACCACCCTATAGTACTGTAGATCTCATCTCAGCGATCAATCCATCAGTCATTGACCATTTCCTTTATTCCCCCATTGGCATTATCATACTTGCCAATACACTACCCTACTCCTTTACAAAAATCACCATCATCCTACACCACTATGGATCATATATACACCTTGACCATGATCATCATCCACTCATCTTTGAACACCTCCCCCATTCCCCTACCAGCATTTTACACCAGCGCCACAACATTATCCCACTTATACAACAATTATCATCATCCTACAGTAGTACTGTTTATCTCAAATGATCCATGATCATCCACCCATCAGTCATCTACCCCTACCCCCCCTCCACCATCTTTCCTCAACCTGCAACATTATACTAATGCCACACCATATTATTCCACTTACCACAATGACCATCACCCTCCAGTACTATTGATCCCACCCATGCCAATGAGCATCACCCACAGGTCATCGATATTTTCCGTTTATACCCCCAACTTGCACCATTGCTCCATCACAACTACATTTTTCCACTCATATAACAATAATCATCATCCTGTGATACTACTGATCTAAATGATTACCATTTTATCAGTCACTGAAAATACTCCCATCCAGTGAACACCTTCATACTGCACTATATATGGAAAGAAGAAGCTGACCAATTGACAAAGGAAGGAGGACAGCAGCCCCAACTGTAAAAGGTAGCCTCCTTGGAATAAATCAGAAGTATTTCCAAGGAGACAAACAGGAGGATGACTTGAGAGCAGCACCCAGACTTCAACAAGAGGGATGCATACTACCGGAAGCCCAGATCAGACCAAGTGAACATTGTGAGATCAGGATAGGGCTCTCCAGACTTTAACATCACAGGTCCACTATATTCCACACCTGTGAGAAATCAATCTATCAATGCAGTACAACACCAGAGACAGTGGGAACATTTCCAGCTAAACCCAAACTAGAAACCTAGCCTGCCAACTCGACCAATGAGTGCAAAACCTCTACTGACCACTGGAGGGTCTTCATCATACAGCAGCCTCCGTCAGTACCTCCAGGACTCCTACCTAAGCAAATGAAAGAAGAAAACCATCATTGTGGGACTGAGAACAGGGTGCGCTCCAGACTGTCACATCACATCTCCACAATATACTACACTGGCGAGCCTTCAATTCATCCATGCCGCCCCAGTGACAGTGGAACATTCCCAGCGGCACTAAAAGTGGAAACCTAGCCTGCCCAGCACACCAATGGGTGCAAAACTTTACTGACTGACCACTAGGGGCCTTCACATGCAGCAGTCTTCGCCAGTACCTCCAGGATTCCTGCCTAAGTGAACGGAGAAGAAGACCTTCCTACGGTGCTGTTGATCTCACTTGATCATCACCCCATCAGTGACTGATTAATGGAAGTTTTGTGTGTGTGTGTGTGTGTGTGTGTGTTGTGTGTGTGTGTGTGTGTGTGTGTGTGTGCATGTGTGTGTGTGTGTGTGTGTGTGTGTGTGTGTGTGTGTGTGTGTGTGTGTGTGTGTGTGTGTGTGTGTGTGTGTGTGTGTGTTTTGTGTGTGTTTTTTTCTTTTTTCTTTTTTTTTTTTTTTTTTTTTTTTTTTTTTTTTTTTTTTTTCTTTTTTTTTTTCTTTTTTCTTATTTTTTTTTTTTTTTTTTTTTGTGTATATCTATAAAAATGACAGGCAATTCTATCTGTCTGTCTGTCTGTATGTTTGTTCCTCTGCCGTGCCTAAACCGCTGGACGGATCTTTACCATATTTTGCATGCATCTTCACTTAACTGATAAAAAGGTCTTGAAGGGGCCCGGTTTTCAAAAAAAGGGGGTAGTTTAAGATAAATAAATAGATAAACATTTCTACCCTTGCGCCAACAGGGATTCACACTGAATGAAGTTCTCACACACACGCATTTCTACCCTTGCGCCAACAGGGATTCACGCTGAATGAAGTTCTCACACACGCATTTCTACCCCTTGCGCCAACAGGGATTCACACTGAATGAAGTTCTCACACACACGCATTTTCTACCCTTGCGCCAAACAGGATTCACGCTGAATGAAAGTTGTCACACACACACACGTGGAGCACGAAGGGACAGTAGGGCGGGAAGGGGGTAGAGAAAGGGAGTGGGATGATAACTGACGGGAGCGGGACAACGGGGCAGAAAGACAAAGGCGGGCTGCAAGCTTACACAGTGAGACTAAAGAGGAAACACAGGAGCGCCTTGCAGCCATGGATTCACGCTGAATGACGTTGTCACACACAAATGACGTCTTTGGAAAAAAAATCAATGACGTAATTACTAACAATGACGTATCAATGGAGCAGAAAGAGACAGGA
>JADBJO010018803.1:15000-32500 GCA_016801955.1 Conus betulinus
CCCTTCTGATATAGAAAACTAACGATAAATCAGAATTCACTGGTCAACGTGTTCTTTCATGGCTTTGTTAATGAATGCAGCTGTCACTCTGAGCTAACTTGCCAATTGTGACATGTCATAGTGTCACAGGTCAGGTTTGCCCACGACGACAGGCAGAACAAAGATGTGTGTTTCTGTCTTAGGTAAACAGATCATTCTATGCCTGTTGAGATTTGCAGTTTCCCACTCTTTCTTCAGTGAAAGGGTACATGACTGTTTAGTGAGTGAGTTGCACTGCAGCAGTAATGCCGATCGCGCAGCACGCGCCAGACAGCGACCTGTGTGCTGAGCGCTGTGCTCTCCACATGGGATTTGAACCACCAACAATGTCGCAGTGTTCTCCTTTTCTGATCTCCAATATATATATATATATATATATATATATATATATATATATATATATATATATATATATACGTTGTTTCATATGAATGTATATTTCTATATAGAAAGGTAGATAGATAGACAGACAGACATACACATGCTTACATACATCGAAGGCGTCAGCACGTGCGCAGAGTGTTTGTGCACAGTCATCTGGCATTGGGAGGAATTTTTAGATGAATCAGTGGGGGGGGGGGGGGGGGGGGGGGGCAGCTCTATTGGACTTATGCCGTGATCGTGGGAAAGTACAATGCCATCAAGAAGTGGGGTTAACCCTGTTCGACTCAATCAGTGCCTGTGGTAAAGACTACCCATCACGAAGTGCTGGTAACCCTTTCAAACCTACTCGCTGACTGTGGGAAGTACAGTCCCGTCAGGAGGTGTGGCTGACTCTGTTGGACCAAAGCAGTGACAGAGGGAAGGACCAAACCACTAAAAGTGTCAACGTAAGGCAGCCCACGATTCTTTCCTGTCCGTTTACGCGTGGTTAATGTGCAGACCGGCAAGTTAAAAACAACAAATATATCATGTTGACATTGAAAACTGAGTGGACAGCGTTGTGCTTGGCTTGACCCTTGTCTGCTTTCTTCTGGAGTAGTCTTCCCTAACACTGGAGTAGTGACGTACAGATGAACATTGGGACGAACCCCATCACAGAGAAAAGACAGCAAATGACGAACTCAGTTAAACTGACAAATCGTAAATTACATGGCAAAGTTGGGAAAGACACAGTGCGCCAAAGCGCCTGCACGTAGCCCTCAAAGGAAGGAAAAGGGACATCTGTCATGTAGAGAATGTGCTGTGCAGGGAGTACTAAAGATGTCAACACAGACCAACCTGTAACTGCAAAGGAGGAATGGAATGCTGTCAGACATGTATGACAAGAATTGTCACACTTCATTACCACCAGGCTAGAACTGTCTCAGGAGATAGCTTTAGACTGCACACACCCTCTGAAGTGAATGCCAGACTCTCCTGTGATTGGAAGGTGTGGTTTTACGAGCAAAAAGACTCGTGATAGAGGCAGCATTCCCGAAAGTTACATAGAATCTATTGTCCCTGTTGAATAAGAATGTGATGCCATTCATTCAGATTTTTGCACAGGACTTTCTCATGCATTGTTTGCAATAAAGTACACAGAGCTGCCAAAAGTGGGAGACAGCAAAACTGGGTAATAACACAGACAACAAAGGAACATATCAAATGGGACTCAAACAAAATTAACCTTAATAATAATAAAGACTCTGAATCCTCTCTTCCCGTCTGTCTGTCTGTCTGTCTGTCTGTCTGTCTGTCTGTCTCTCTCTCTCTCTCTCTCTCTCTCTCTCTCTCTCTCTCTCTCTCTCTCTCTCTCTCTCTCTCTCTCTCTCCACCTTGCACTGCTACACAAAAACAAATCTACCAAATCATCACATACTGTCACTTCTTGTTAAAACCATTTGGTTGTTCTCAAGAGGCACGAATTATTGTTACAAGTCACATTTTATTCTTAATTCAGAATAATCCAAGAGAGGGTTCTCACATAGTGTTCAGAAGTGATTTCACTTTGTGATGCGCATCCACTGTTATATACCACCCATATGTATGTAAATTTGGCAATATGTACAAAGAAATCCATGGAGGCCTCCACCTCCTGGGCGGTCTCCAGACTGACTAGAGACGCTCCGTTTTGTTGGCACTCTTTCTCAGCATCCACTTGGGAAATTCCACCATGTTTTTTTAGATTGTAGGTGTAGCATCTTCCTCCAAAACCAATCTGCCAAAGAAAAGGCCACAACGGCATACGAATGAATGAATGAATAAATAAATAAATGAATGGATGAATGAATGATGTAAACAGCACACTTTGACCGGTTGATATGGCTACTGATGTTTTCACTTGCTCTCTGCCATCTTTGCTGATGACACTGCCAGGTAGATACATTTTTCTTTGATGCTCCTCTATGTTCTTGTCTTCATCTGAACGGATTCTTACTGTTTCCTATGTGTCTACATGATATCAGCCTTCCCGATGTAAAAAAAAAAAAAAATCAGGTCCCTTTTCTTTGCTTCCTCAGCCGGGCAGGACGATTTTTCTTGAACATACTGGTGTCTGTGAGAGAGGAGACTAACATCATCAGCGAAGTCCAGTCTTCCAGCTGTTTAGTAAATGTTGACTGAATGTCTGTGTTTTCACCATCTTTGAGTTGTTTTGTTTTTTTAAATTTATAATCCATTCTGCTACCAACACGATAATGACTGGTAGTAAGAGGCAGCCCTGTCTTACACCTGTCTGCAACTTGAATGAACCAGACAGTTTCCCGCTGCGCATATATTGCCAGTGTACTTGCATACAGTTGCTGGACGGTAGTGTTAATTTTGGTGGCAAGCCATTGTAGTGCATAAGCTTCCAGATGACTTTCCTTGTCAACTCTGTCAAATGCCTTCTTGAAGTCCACGAACACTGTGCAAGAGCAGAACTGACAAGGGGCGCGCAGGACTCCACGCCAATCACTGCAGCGGGAAAGATTATGTTTTTGTGGTAGTTTTACTAGGTGCCACTTTTTCCATTGATTTGGCTCTCTTTTTCCTTTTCCCAGAATTTCTGTATGAGTGGCTGCAGCATCTCAGTTAATCAATGCTGATCTGTAGTGCTTCAGGTGATATGCTATTTGGGCCTGCTGCTTTGCCTGTTTAGAGCAAACGGATGGCTTTGGTGACTTCAACATTAGCTGGTATTGCTGTATAAATGCTAGGCTGTTGCGATATGTCTGGAGGCATAGGTGAGTAGGGCCTATCTAAGATACTGGCCCATTCTGCTCTTTTTTAGTCTCGTTGGCGATGCCTTGGTCGTCTGTTTTTCAATGGCTGTGAAGAACTGTCCTCGTCAGATAGTGCTCTGGCAATCTCATAATGTCTTTTCGTATTTCTTTGTCTGCAGCTGCTTCTGTTTCTTCTGTAACTTCATGGATGAATTTGCTTGTTTTTTCCTGGTACTTCTCTTTACTCAGTGATTGGTTTACCAGTATTGTCCTTATAGCCCCCCCCCCCCCCCCCCCCCCCCCCCCCCCATGTCCCTGCATGAAGGAAACACAACCACAATTGTGTGGTCAATATGCGGAAGTCAATTTCCTTTGTGATAACAAGTCTGAAGTTGCTGTGCAACAAACATAAAGGTTGTGCAAAAGAAAAGGTGTGAAAAGAATATAATGGATACGTGATGCTCCATATTTCGTCTGGTCCCAAAATTCAGGGACACGTTTGACCAGAACAGGTAAACCTGTAAAACCGGCTGACCTGTTTACGTGACAGCTACTCACCTGCGTTTTGAGTAAGCCAGGTGAGCGAATATTTTCCTTGAGTCTCTGCAGAGCTACCGGCCGAGCAACTTACACAGACAGCCAAAGGGAGACTGCAGGCAGGTCCTCGCTGGGTGTCAGTTCCCCAGGTGTCGGTGGAGCCCCGTGTCCGACCTGGAACTGATGCCATCTAGGCGTGGGGTGCAGCATGAGCCCAGCCACTGTCTCTAACCCGTGGGGTATGGAGAGGCTGACCGAGGGTCAGCAGACATCGTGTGTAAACCGCCAACTGGGCGTGGGGTGCAGCATGAGCCCAGCCGCCGTCTCTACCCGTGGTGGGTATGGAGAGGCTGTCCGTGTGGTCAGGAACGAGATGGTGAGTCAAGGGGCTTCAGAGTTCGTCGGGACGACGTCTGGTGTTCTTCTGTTGTGCGGAATTTCCTGGAAGGACTCCACGGACTACCTCCGTGAGCGGCTTCGTTTTCCGTCGTGTCGGCTTCTGACCTGTATGAGAACTGTGTGACTAAGGCCAGACTGTTTGTGGTAACACTGCTATAGGTGCCAGCTATGTTTGATGTGACAACTTAGTATCTAGTGTCGTTGTGCCCCCCTTTGGTGGTACGAGAGTATGTTGTTGATCTGCTTTTGTTACTTTATGCTGTGCCTGTTCATGCTAATTTTGTGTTATGTACTTGTTTTGACCTGATGGTTCAGGCAGTGAAAAGAAAAGTAGAAACTTAACTTGTTGCCTGGCTATCTATGTTCGTGTGGTGTGGGTGTGCGTAGAGAAATGTCGTACACTAATCCAAACTTCTTCAGGTGAAACTTAGACAGCAAAACACGCAACACATGCCATCCATAACAAAATATGAGAAACATACAGTTATGCTAAGACGCGCTGAAAACTCTCACTGACGCTGAAATACATGAAAATGTGAGAAAAAATATATTAGATGAACTGACAAGAACAATATTGAATAGTTAATACAGAGCAAAACGAAGAAACAAACAAACAAAATACATAGATAGAAAGATAACTAACAACTAAATAAACAGCTAAATGAATGGATAAAAGAATAAATAGGTAAAGAAAGGAATAAAAGATTCAATAATACATGAATGAATTTTATATGGAAGTCAAAGGATATCTACCCACTCAACAGAAAAAAAAAATAAGAGGACAAAACACGACTCGTTTCGACCTCTTTGGTCTTCTTCTGGCAAGATACACAATATCCAGGACAATGAAAACGAAGAACAAGCATTCATTTATCTTCACAAATTTGGCAGATAATGGGCGTTGATATTCTCGACTTCACCACAAGATGGGAGTTGAAAACACGCCCATCTTGCGCCAAACTCGAAAAGAGAAGTGATTGCTTGTTCTTCGTTTTGATTGTCCTAGATATTGCTTATCTTGCCTGAAGAAGACATGAGATGTCGAAACGCGTCGTGTTTTGTCTTGTAGTTTCTTGTCCCTATAATCTAGAGGATTTACTTTAATTTTCTTCTCGAATTTGTTTAAAATTTCTGCATGCAGTCACCTCACTTCGAACTACTAAATGAATGAACAAACAAATATATACACAATTCATATGTGTGCAAGCCTGAACGTGCGCAGAAGCACACATACATGCAAGTATAGAAAAAGAGAGCCAAAAGAGGTGGGGAAAGTGAGGGGGTAGCTTGCGGTGCGGGGGGGGGAGTGGGGGGGGGGGGGGGTGGGTGGGTAGTGAGATTGCAAAGCCATCTGTACGAACGACTAGAAAAGTTACCATATAGACTGAAAATGTTTGAAAACGAAAATGATAAGTAGGCGTTCTTCTTTTTTTTTCCCTTTTCAGAGGGATGGAGATGGTGTTGGGGGGGGGGGGGGGGGGGGGGGGGGGAGATGGATAACTGGATGCAGATGAACTTACACAATGAGGTATACATACACATGAGTATATATAAAGAAATAAGGAAGGGGGAAAAGGAAGAGGCGAGGAAGAATAAATATCAAAACAAAAAGAAGGAAAAAAAAAAACACACACACACACACACACACACACACACACACACACACACACACACACACACACACACACACACATACACACACACACACACACACACACACACACACACACACACACACACACACACACACACACACACACACACTCTCTCTCTCTCTCTCTCTCTCTCTCTCTCTCTCTCACATTCTCCCTCTCTCTCCTGTATAGATACAGAGATAGATAGATAGATAGATAGATAGATAGATAGATAGATAGATAGGTGGATAGCTATTCAGAATATTAAGTAAAACGAATCAGTCAATAGATAGATAGATAGATAGATAGATAGATAGATAGATGGATAGATAGATAGATAGATAGATAGATAGATAGATAGATAGATAGATAGATAGATAGATAGATAAACAGGCAGAGAAGATACGTAGACAGAAACATAAACAGAAAGATAGCTACATATAGCTAGGCATCAAATTCTTAAATGAAACGAATCAATCAATCAGTCAGTCAACAGGATAGAGAGGTGCTAACTATATTCATCTTCTCCCAAACGAGGCACGTGAATCGATCATTCCAAAAAGGTGCAGAGCCCTATGATCACGACTAAGGCACTGCTGCAGACCAGCCATACATAGTACAAGAAGGCAAACGATGTTACAACGTGGCAGGTAACAGTGTGGAGCGTTTAGTCTGGATAGGCAGACACACAAAACATCGTTGGCGTAATACACCACGGCAATGGCGGAAAAGAATGGAGGCGGGGGTTGTCACTGAACTGGGTTGATTCATGACACTGTAGGAAGGAGGTCTGTTTAAATTTGACCATTCATTCCAGATGGGTTTGTCAATGAACTGACTGGATTCATGACACTGTAGGGAAAGAGGTCTGTTGAGATTGCCCATTTATTCCAGCCGGGTTTCTCAGTGAAGTCAGATTTCATGTCGTTTCTGCCTCAAGAATCAGTAGAATGCATGAGCCCCAAGCTCTTCACCCTTGCATCGTATGCTGGGTGTTTGAGTGAGCTGAAGTAGTTATTCACCGCTTTGTCCTTCTTCTTCGACTGTTTTGTATTGTGCATTTTTATTTTTCTGCATACGCAGGCTGATACTCCTGTGGAAACTCCATCTATAGACATGCAAAGATTAATTCCATCCACCCAACAAAGGAGTGGAGTTTTGTGTGTGTGTGACTGCTTTTTCTCCCGCCATTAAGACAGCCATACTCCAACTTCGGGGAAGGTGCATGCTATGTATGACGTGTCATCCATACCAACTGCCAAACTGGCTTTCTCTTCAGAAAGTCGGTGATGGGATTTTCCGTGTTTGCAAGATGTTATGTGTGCGTTCGCACACGGAACCTCGGTTTATAGTTTTATTTGAAGGACTGAATGGGATGTGAAGTAAAAACCAAAGTTAACTCTGAGTGAAAAAATCTCCCTGTACCGAAACGGCCCAGCATATATTGAAACCCGCAACCCAGGATCACCAAGATTACAAGTCCGGCGCCCTACCACTGACCTATTCCGGCCCCCATATTGTACAAAAAGTCTGCGTTACTTTAAACTTTCCTTTGTGTGCTTATTTATGTTTTTTTAGGAACTCCAGAGCTTTTTTTTTCTTTTACTAATATTACAGGTACGCTACTCAATCCTGTAAACATGAAGCGCCCATAGTAATCATTCAGAGCAATGGTCAAGACTCCTAGGTACAAAATGTTGTAACTTTACCTTGTTTAGTCCACATTTCTGAGATTTGTAGGGACAATGGTAGGCTTCGTCTTCGTGCTCAGCACACTGAGATCTCAGGTCACAGGGAAAGTGCTCAAACAGGTCAGGCCACACTGACACTGAGCAGTTCCACGTGTCCAGTTCTGGCACTTTATGAGGCTTCAGGTTTTCTGCGTGGAAAGAGAATCTGAGTCGAAAGTGAAAGCAATTGTTGTAACAACAAATGAAAAATAATGACATATGGAGTTCACTGCGCGTTCCTTTACCGAAGTCATCAGGATACATGAATAAAGGACGCATGTGTTGTTTCGGAGAAAGTTCTGCCTGGAACCCGCACTGACCAGAAAATATAGTTATATGTTGATCATACGTGTTCGGCCAGCTGATAGTAGTCAGGAAGATGGTGTGATCAGGAGGCCTGGTCAGTGTGACACAGCTTTTTACCGCTGCTGACTGTACAGTGGATCTACCCAGAAATGGTGTCTGTATATACCCTGCACAAGAATGTTCTTGTCATCTCAAATGTAGACATGCGATCCCACCAAACAGTACATTGAAAGATTAATTTCTTTCCATCCCCACAGTATACAGCACTAAAAGAGACGTGACAAATTCAGTCGATGAAGTTCACACACACACACACACACACACACACACACACACACACACACACACACACACACACACACACACACACACACACACGTGTGTGTGTGTGTGTGTGTGTGTGTGTGTGTGTGTGTGTGTGTGTGTGTGTGTGTGTGTGTGAACATAAATATAGCGTTGAGGGGGGGAAGGTGGCAGAGTGAGGAAGGGAAGGGAAGGGAGAAGGGTAGAAGAGAGAGAGAGAGAGAGAGAGAGAGAGAGAGAGAGAGAGAGAGAGAGAGAGTGAGAGAGAGAGAGAATGAGAGAGAGAGGGGGGGAGAGAGAGAGAGAGAGAGAGAGAGAGAGAGACAGACAGAGACAGAGAGAGAGAGAGAGAGAGAGAGAGACAGAGAGAGAAATGTCAGAAATGCTACATCATAAAAAAGATAATGCGCTATAAGGTCATTGTGCTCTTAACCAGGTTCTCAACCACCCTGCCTTAATCAACGACGAGGCCATTGCACGCATACCTCAAATGGAGTTCAGGCAAGACGTTAACACCACCACCCCCCACTCACACACACACAAAGAAGAAGTCAGAAATGCAATCAAATAACTTTCCTGTGGCAAAGTGCCAGGATCTAATGCAATCCCTGCTGAAGTTTACAAATCAGGAGGCCCATCCATGACACAGAAGCTGACACAACTCTTCCAGTCTATTCGGAATGAAGAGAGGGTCCCACATCAGTTGAAAGATGCCAACATTCTCCGCATCTACAAGAGAAAAGGCAACCGCCAGTCCTGCGACAATGACCAAGGCATTTCTCTCTTGTCCATAGCTAGGAAGATCTTGGCCCATGTCCTGCCCACCGCCTTCTAATACACCTTAAGCGGGGTTTCCACCCAGAAAGCCAGTGTGGCTTTCGTGGAGAACGTGGAACTGCAGACATGATATTTGCAGCATGACAGCTCCAGTAAAAGTACCAAGAGCAGCAAAGCTATCTGTTCGTGACCTTTGTCGATCTGACCAAGGCCTTCGATACGGTCAGCAGAGATGGCTTGTGGAAGATCATGGAGAAATTTGGCTGTCCCAGCAGGTTCATTACGATCGTCTGACAGTTCCAAGACGGCATGATGGTGAAAGTATTGGATGATGGAGACGAGTCAGAAGCCTTTCCGGGACAAACGGCGTAAAGAAAGGCTGCGTTCTCGCCCCCTACACTCTTCAGCATGGTCTTCTCCGTCATACTAACTGATGCCTTCCGTGACTGCCAGGGTGGTAAACACGTCATTTAGAGAACTGACAGGCTGCTCAACCTCAGGCGACTACAGGCTGTTACAAAGGTGAAAGAGAGACCGTCATCAGGGACTTCATGTTTGCTGATGACTGCGCCCTCAATGTCAGCACAGAGCAGATGATACAGCACGAAGAGAACTGCCTCTCACGAGCTTGCGACAACCTCAGCACCAAAAAGACCGAAGTGACGTATCAGCCTGCGCCAGGTAAACCCTACCAGGAACCACACATCACGGTAAAGGGGCAGAACTTACAGGCAGTTGACAACTTCTCCTATTTGTGCAGCACACTCCCATGGGCTGTGAACATTGACGCAGAGGTCAGGAACAGGATTGCCAAAGCCGGCTCTGTGTTGGGAGACTCCGTGAAAGTGTCTGGGAGTGGCGACACCAAGTCTTACCACCAAGCTGAAGGTCTACCATACAGTGGTACTAACCACTCTCCTCTATGCCAGTGAGACCTGAACTGTTTACAGCAGACACGCCAAACAGCTCAATCATTTTCACCTCAGCTATCTTCACAGACTCCTTCACATCAAGTGGCAGGACAAAGTCTCAGACGCCGAGGTCTTGGAAAGGGCCAGCATCCCCAGCATCTACACTGTCCTTCAGAAATCCCGAGCCAGATGGGCTGGCCACATCGTCAGAATGCCAGATAACCCACTGCCGAAACAACTGCTGTATGGAGAACTGAGTCAAGGCAAGCGCAAAGATGGGATGTGGAAGAAACGCTTAAAGGACTGCCTCAAAGTGTCCCTCAAAGGCCTGAACATCAACCTCAACACCTGGGAGTTGCTTTTCCCACAGCGCCAAGCTTGGCGAAGCAGCATCACAAAAGGTGCATGTACATCAGAGAAGAGACGCGCGCAGTAGAAGCTGAGAAAAAGCGACCCACGCGCAAGGCCAGGGCTACCTCCACCTCTACTGTAGCACCCACCCACATGTGTCCACATGTGGGCGTTCCTTCAGGGCCCAGACTGGCCTCACCAGCCACACTGCAGACTCACACTCAGCGATCTTCCATCTGAGGTTGATTCATGGTCATCTTCGAAATCAAAAGACGAACAACAACAACATCTGCTCAAATTGGGCGCATACATCCAAATTGTTCGTTCTTCAACATTCTTCATGGATCAGTGATACAGTCTGGTGGTCTTTGTATTATTAGTGTCATACTCTCCGCGTACACATTTCAAATCTGCAAAGCATTACAAATTTCAACGGTAATCAAAGTAACTGCGAAGGTATTTGTTTGTATCTGGGAATTGTTGCAACTAATACGTTACTGCAACTGTGAGCAAAGTAATCGCACAAAACTGTTTTTCGGCAACAATGGACAACGAATAATATCGCCGAAATAGGGAAATATTGCGAAACAAAGCATAAGATCACACGAGGATGAAAAGAAAAGTGTTCTGATCCACATAACATAGTGTGCATGAATCGACCTTTACGGTCACCACTGAAGGAAGTTAGGCAGTGGAAATGAATTATTACAAGTGTACCACAGTTTTTCGTTATATGAACTTCAGATTGACTAAAAATACTAATAGAGTAAATTACACGAACACGACTGTTACATTTCATTCTATCTTGTCATTGAAAAGAACCTAATAAACAATTTTAAAAAATCATGTTATAGCAAAGCACCACAGAGAGAGAGAGAGAGAGAGAGAGAGAGAGACAGACAGACAGACAGACACAGACAGACAGACAGACAGATAGACAGACAGACAGACCGGAAGTGTGTGTGTGTGTGTGTGTGTGTGTGTGTGTGTGTGTGTGTGTGTGTGTGTGTTTGATGTGTGTGTGTGTGTGTGTGTGTGTGTGTGTGTGTGTGTGTGTGTGTGTGTGTGTGTGTGTGTGCGTGCATGCGTGCGTGCATGCGTGTGTGTGTGTGTGTGTG
Organism: Conus betulinus; assembly: GCA_016801955.1. Classification (NCBI taxonomy): domain Eukaryota; kingdom Metazoa; phylum Mollusca; class Gastropoda; order Neogastropoda; family Conidae; genus Conus; species Conus betulinus. Next base: position 26,231 of record JADBJO010018803.1, read on the forward strand.
TGTGTGTGTGTGTGTGTGTGTGTGTGTGTGTGTGTGTGAGAGAGAGAGAGAGAGAGAGAGAGAGAGAGAGAGAGAGAGAGAGAGAGAGAGAGAGGAAGAAGCAAATCAATCTACTTACCAGCAGACGGAGATCGATAAATGAGTTGCAGTTCAGCAGGCCACCTCTCAGACCGGTTAACGGCAGAAAACATCAGTGACAATGACGTTTATTTGCCAAGAAGCGCCTGGTTCCGAAACACGTACTTTGACAAGGACAACGTCTGTCATGCTATATTGAACACTGGTCCTTTGCATCAAATGGTGGCACGATATAAACTCACATTTGTTACGTATGACACTGAGATATTCTGTGAATTGAAATGCGACATCTCCTTTGCATTTGGTTATTTGAAAACGCACAACTTGGAAAGATTGTACAGAGAGTTTGAATTCACACTCATGTCCGTGTACTTCGGGTGAAGCTTCAGCATGGAGATAGCCTGTTGCACCTTCAACAGCGAGTTCTTTTATGGCTGGATGTTTGAAGCACGCAGCCAAATCAGAAATTCTCATGGACGCGTTCTGTATTTTAGTACTAGTGTTAGGTCTGCCTGCAGTACTGTCTTGAGCCAGAACATTCATACTGGTCCAAGTTCTAACTGCATCCACATGGGGATGGGTTTGTTCTGTCTCTGTTTCCCTATCTGAAAGTTGTATAGAGACTTCAGAGTTATCGTACATAAAAAGTCATTGGTGCTCTCTTTTGCTTGTTCCTATCCCCTTTGTCTGAAAGTACACTACTTACCGCCATATTGACGATATTGCAAAATGCATGTGACTCTGGACAGGTAAGAAGCTACTTATGTATGGCGTAACTCCGCATTCTGTAAGCGTCATATCATCCTTTCATGAACAGAAGACAAGTTGTGTCTGAAGACTATTTATCAACATTTCTCATGCCTGTTGAACGGGGTGTTTCCCAGGGAGCCACACTGGATCCTGCTCTATTATCTTTTTTACACCAATAATCGCCCTTTTCACTTGAAAAGCTCTTGTGAAGTCTTTCCTGATGACACTACCCTTCCTTATAAAGATAAGAATCGAAATGAACAGCACATATATTTGCAAAATGATCTTGGTAGGCCTGTTATCCACACTAAAGTAAACCATTTCGCAATTTGCTTATCGTAGTGTCTATAAATGTTTTATGCCAGATACAGAAGCTTGATCAGGATCAGTATAATAATAAACATTAGATAGTGCTGATTGAGCTAAATCATATTGGAAGTAATTCTTGTCAAAACTGGAAAATAATCTGTATGTGATAACTTTATGTCCAGGTCTAGGATTTTTTTTGCCTGTTTTAAACCAAGTTACACATACAGGTGAGTGGTCACTACATCCACAATGTGGAGAACATATTTCTATGACGTTGTCTTTTTTTGCTGGCATAAGCATGGTCAGTGTTTTGGATGTTGGGGTAATTCGTGTCGGTGTATCAAGTAATAGGACTACATCATCATATGTTAGATTCCATCGATTAATAATATTAAGAAGGTCTATGTTAAGATCACCAAAAAGAATGATTTTGTTTCCGACCAGTGAAGCAGCTTCCATCATTAACTTACATTTGGCGTACCAGCCAATGCGCTCAAATGGGTTCCTGTATAAAAATCCAATAAACACGGTCTCACTTTTCTTAATTTTAACTTCGACCCAAATGCACTCAATCCGATAACGTCCAAATGAATCCATCCGTGGGCACAGAAGAGACTGTCATGAATAAAGCATCAAACAAACCTGTTTTCATTGAGAGTATTGAGTCAAGTCGAATATGTCTGTAACCTGGTATTGATACATCTTCATCGGTTATATATTTAGTTAATCTAGGCTCAGTACAGCAAAAGAAATGAAACTGCTTTCCAGAAATATAAAGAATAGATGATAACCCTTTCCCTTTGTTAAGTACATGATTTATATTTATAAATCCTATTCCAAGACCATCCTTGGAAGGCCAAGTGATTACAATGGGCATTTTAGCAGACTGAAGCGAGCAAAAATATACGGTGCCCTCAAATACAAAATGACTTGCACATATACTACAATTTCAGGGATGGTAATTGAATATAGTAGAAACACAACTCAATGAAGATAAATCATGGAAATCGAAAAGACTCAATACGTGAGACGAGGGAATCCACACAACGGAGGGACTGTGGTTCACAAAAGTATTATCAAAAATGAGATTCTAGATTTCACTTCGAACTTCAATATAAATGACCAATAATTCAATGTAATTCACACATAGATCAAGAAAACCAACCACCAAATCAAAATACTCTCTCTCTCTCTCTCTCTCTCTCTCTCTCTCTCTCTCTCTCTCTCTCTCTCTCTCTCTCTCTCACACACACACACACACACACACACACATACACGCAAGCACGCACGCACGCACGCACGCACGCACGCACGCACGCACGCACGCACACACACACACACACACACACACACACACACACACACACACACACACGGGCGCGCGCGCGCGCGCGCGTGCTCACGTACACGCATGTGAGATAAAATTGCTGAAAGAAGGTGAAAAATACACACGCATGCACGCCCCCCCCCCCCCCCCCCACACACACACACACACACACACACACACACACACACACACACACACACACACACACACACACACATGATGATTCGCCATCGTTGGTAGTTTTGATTAGTTAGACTATTTAAGACATGGGAGGTCATCATGCTTAAACAGTGCAAATGGTGGTTCATATCACGAGTCGGATACAAAGGTTGGGTAACAGGTAATGAGTTCGGATGATGGGGAACAGGAAGGACGTCTGGGTACTAACCATGGGGGGGGGGAGGGAGGGGGGACCTTGACCCCATGGCAGTGTTGACACGGGGGCCTGGGTATCCTGTGTGTTTCCATGAAAGGAAATGCTGCATGGAATGTAAGGGGGATACGGCATGGTCTGTGACATGGTTATTATTACAATTAAGATCTTGGTGGTGTTGGGGGTATAACGAAGCACATGACCATATTATTATTACAATTAAGATCTTGGGGGTGCTGGGGTTAATAACGACGCACATGACCATACCTAGAGAACTGGTTTGGGCCCTCTGTATTTGACCGGTCTCGGAGCCGTGAGTAAGAATCACAATGAGAAACACTACCCATTGACGTATCAGGATTGTATGACTGTCGGGAGTCAGGGATATGTACTTGGGGTAGCTCTTGAGGAATAACTAAGTGGGTAATCATGCTGGGTAGCAGGAATGCTATTGACAGATTGGGAGATATTAGAAATACGGTGTGCAGAGGAGAACAACTGTCGGCCACCAGGCGTGTCAGAGTGGAAATCATTGTTAAGTCTGACATTGCTGGCAGTGGACTGAAATTCCGGTGAGACACTACTTGCTTCCTGCCAAGCATTTCGCTGATCCTGCTATGTCTGGTAGTGTCTGCGCGGTGGTCTAGGACAGTTCGCTTGAATTCTGAGGCTAACTGAGCTGTCCCCTTGTAAATGAGTTGGATATTGTCTTGGTACATGGATATTTTAGGAGCGCCAGAAGCTGCAATGAAGGCATCCATGTTGTCTTTAAAAGTGGTTTAAATTCAAAGCATGCTACCTTCAAATTCCGGTTTGTAGGAAAACCACAGTTATGTACATTGTGCCTGCCTTTTGCAGGGATTAGTGAGCTAAATGCTATCTTAGATGAAGGAAAAATTTTGATGACATAGACTAATTAACTGTATCCACCATCGACTAGTGACCTGTTCTGAGGGGCAGTCATTTATCTAAACATGGATGATGAGGGCCTTGCCTTTGTTGTTAGCTGGTTGACTATGAAGCCATCACTCTAAATCGTGTGTAGACATACCTGGGACACAAACATTAAACATGTTGTGCGAGCGCAAACCCAGCCTTTTGGGATCAAGATCTTTTAGGGCGGAGTCACCAGTAATGAGAGCAGAAGTTCGATCGTTAGCTGAAGTAGAGTTTTAAATGTCACAAGGAGAGAGTCTAGGGTTGGTTTTCCCGGAAGATGGGGAATTCTCCTTGTCACCTTTAGGATGTTGGTGTTGTTGATCGCAAGTGTCACTGGGTGTATTGTCACATAGTTCACAGTTGGACAATGGAGCAAACACACTACTGACAGGAATGGAGTAGTCTATGGTGAGTTGAGCAGAAGAAAGGTTATTGTCACCACTGTCAGGTTTGGGAGGGATTTTTGCTGGATCCTAGTGTATGTCATTGGGGCAGTTAGGTTTGGTGAGTTTGGTGACTTTATCAGCTGGGTGAACTTTCACTGTCGAGGCTTGTCAACATGTGAAGAGGGCTGTCGACATTCCACAGACTGTTTGTCGCTGCAATGGACGGATGAGTGCTCCTCTGGCAGCGTGACGACAGGACTGGCGGAACACAGTTCTTGATTTATATGGTCATGTCTGGGGAACTATTTTAAGTGATGGCGAGATTATGATGTTGTGGTGGATTGCCTGTATCTTGTAAACCTGTTTCTTCATTGCTGACTTGTGTGCTGGCGTCAACGGTTGACTTTGTGGATTTCAGGTTCTTCATTTCAGAGTGGAAGTTGCCAAACTGAGATTTTAGAGATTGGGTTGCGTTTTTCAAAAGGTCTATTGATTCTCTTAATTGAGATATTCTGATTTCAAGATCCTTTATCCTTGAGTCAACAGAATCCCTGTCTATCTTTATTAATGTTTTCAGTTCGTTTTTTGTCGCCATTTTCGTGTCCTCAATCAATGATAGAAATTAGATTTCCATATATCTCGTTGGGTTACATTTAGATCCTCCATGTCTTCTTTGAGCTGTTGGAACGGTAGTCTGTATGAGTAGATAGGAGAACGCAAAGTTTTATGTAGCTTTTGCGTGATACAGAGTGTTCGTCTTCGAAGTCGTTTTGATCTTGTTCCTAGAGGAGTTATTTTTAACTTCAGTTTTGTCTCAGAGGAACAAAGTAAGGCAAATGCATTGACGGGGCTGGGGTGGATGCAGAACAACTTGTTGGGGTGTGGTTTGGACTGACTGGACAGTGTCAAGGGATCATCACTGAGGGAAGTGAGTGGTGGCGCTCTTGAAGCAGGGGATGAAGTTCCCTGTTCTGTGACTACTGCTGAGTCTCCACAGGGACTCCAGCTATCCTGGGAATCTGTCACTTATGTTGGTGCACAGTCAGGGTCCATTGCAGAGGCAGTCAGGGAGATGGGGTCCACTGTAGAGGCAGTCAGTGAGACGGGGTCCACTGTAGAGGCCGTCAGGGAGACAGAGTCCATTGTAGAGGCAGTCAGGGAGACAGGGTCCATTGTAGAGGCATTCAGGGAGATGGAATCCATTGTAGAGGCAGTCAGGGAGATGGGGTCCATTGTAGAGGCATTCAGGGAGATGGAGTCCATTGTAGAGGCAGTCAGGGAGTTGTGGTCCACTGTACAGGCAGTCAGGAAGACATTGTAGAGGCAGTCAGGGAGATGGGGTCCATTGTAGAGGCAGTCAGGGAGATGGGGTCCACTGTAGAGGCAGTCAGGGAGATGGGGTCCACTGTAGAGGCAGTCAGGGAGATGGAGTCCATTGTAGAGGCAGTCAGGGAGATGGGGCCCACTGTAGAGGCAGTCAGGGACATGGGGTCCATTGTAGAGGCAGTCAGGGAGACAGGGTCCATTGTAGGGGCAGTCAGGGAGACAGGGCCAAGGAGGTGAACAAAAGTAAGAAATAGTTGTAGAAGATACAAATTTAATCTGTCAATGTCCTTGTCGAGCAAAAAAAAAACTATATCAAAATGCTTCAATCTCTCGCACTCCTCGACATCCCAAAGAGATCATTCTCTTACTTGACAGACGAGAGTGCCCGTGTTTTGAGTGGTCTTGAAATTCAGGGTGATGATAATTCTCTTTGTTCGTTTGCAGAAGAGACGTATGGTGGTTTTTGCTATTTACCTGGAAAGTCAGCGATGCACTGTAAAGGAGAGGAAGAGTCATCATTTTCATCATCATTAGTTGTTTGTTTGAAATCTGATGGATTTGTCAGTGATAGAGGAAAAATGGTACAGAAGAGCATACCGCAAAATACACAGTTCTTGTTCTGCGCACAAACAAAAACAAGAAGAAGAAGAAGAAGAAGAAGAACAACAACAACAACAACAACAAACAACAAAAACTGTTTTTGTGTCACATCAGCAGTGTGAAGGGTGTGTGTGTGTGTGTGTGTGTGTGTGTGTGTGTGTGTGTGTGTGTGTGTGTGTGTG
>JADBJO010018804.1:23977-34585 GCA_016801955.1 Conus betulinus
AATTGGGACCTTTGTGTGTGTGTGCGCGCGGGTGCGTGCGTGCATGTGTGTGTGTGTTCCGTGTGTGTGGTGTGTGTGTGTTAGACATTCTTATACTTTTTTGTACCTGTCGGTGGGGGGCGGAGGGGGGGGTGGTGGGTGGGGAACCAGGGAACGCGATCGGCACTCAAACAGGGGTCTATCTAGGAGTATGAGCCTTGAATGTGCACATTTACCGTCATTTTATGAGATTCCCTAACTATAAAATACAGAAACTTGTTTGATTTCTTTGTGGTCTTCTGTATCTTGTACCCCCCATCATTTACTTCCCCCCCCCCACCCCCCCTCCCCCCCCCCTCCCCCACCCCCCCCCCCCCCCCCCCCCCCCCCCCCCCATTAAATTTAAGACAAGACTAATAATTCTTCTCCATGAGCAGCGACAACTTAAAGAGGCCCTGGGGGTCGGATGAGCTATAATCAGCATCATCATCTTAAATTCAGAAACTGAAATGGAGGGACTCTCTGTACGGAGGGGGGGTGGGGGTGGGGAGAGCACATATTTTTGGGGGGTGGGGGTGGGGGGGTCGCTTTGTCTCTACCGTCTAGTCGTGTGACGTCCGGCGGAAGAGGTTTTTTCCACCCCCACCCCCACCCCCACCCCCAACCCCCTTTAGGCCACGGTTGTCGACATATCGCCGAGGGAAAATGACCGTGGTGTGTTCGTTGTGAGAGACAAGCGCCGATGTCAATCATCTGTTTAGTTAGTGAGACTTGGCTTGACGCGCTGTTTGGGTTGTTTGTTTGTTTGTATTACTTTGCTTTTTTTTTTATTTCATTTTTGTTTCTTTGGTTCAGTGTATCACTGGGAGTAGGTGTAATCGCCAAGAATGCTGCTGTTTGAGTGGTTGGTGGTTGCGCTCTCTCTCTCTCTCTCTCCTCTCTCTCTTCTCTCTCTCTCTCTCTCTCTCCTCTCTCTCTCTCTCTGTCTCTCTCTCGATCTTCTCTCTCTCTCTGTCTCTGTCTCTCTGTCTCTGTCTCTCTCGCTCTCTCTCTCCTCTCTCCTCTCTCTGCTGTATCTGTCTGCTCTGTGGTGTGTGTGGGTGTGTGTGTGGTGTGTGTTTGTGTGGGTCTTTTTATCTATCTGTATGTCTGTCTTCTGCTGTCTCTGTCTCTGTTTGTCTGTGTCTGGTCTCTGTCTGTCTGTCGTCGTCTCTATCTCTCTCTCACTTCTCTCTCTCTCTCTGTCTGTTTCTGTCTCTCTCTCTCACTTCCTCCCTTCCCCTCTCTCTCTTTCCCTCCCTTCCGTCCCCTCTTCCTCCCTCCTCCCCATCTCTCTCTCTTCCTTTGCTCTGTGTGTGTGTGGTGTGTGTGTGTGTGTGTGTGTGTGTGTGTTTTTGTGTGTGTGTGTGGCGTGCGCGCGTGCGTGCCTCTGTCTGTGTAAGTGTTTTATTCCTCTGAAACTGAACCTCTTTTCTCAGAAAATAAATGCTTTTAAACACATCTGACCTCGCGGGTGCGCGCGGGCATGCCTGTGTGGATGTGTCTGTCTGTCTGTCTGTCTTTGTGTCTGTCTGTTCCGCCTAGTAACTGTGTCTGTGTGAGGGCATGTGTATGTATGTGGGTGGTGTTTACGTGAGTGTGTCTGCCTGCATGCTTGCTTGTCTGTCTTTCGGTAGCTCTGTACATCAGGAACTATAGGTTGAAATGATCATTATCCGATGTGATGACGGTGTTTTTTTCACGTTCAGTATTCCTAGTGGATCAGTCAAAGCCCTGATATAGGCATGGACAAAACTGAATTGTAAAACAGTGGATTTAAAAACACTAACACCCGCCCATCTCCCAGTCTTTGTGGGAGTTGGGCGGGTGTTAGTGTTTTTAAATCCACTGTTAGGGCCGGCACATTCTGTCTGCGAACGAAATATCTGAACACGATACCAATGTGTGTGTGTGTGTGTGTGTGTGTGCGTGTGTGTGTTGTGTGTGTGTGTGTGTGTGTGTGTGTGTGTGTGTGTGTGTGTGTGGTGTGTGTGTGTGTGCGTGCGTGCCTGTGTGCGTCCGTGCGTGCGTGTGTGATCCATTTCACCAGTGCCAGATATCCTTTTCTTCGCTGTATAATAAACTCGGGATTTCACGCGCATAGGTTTTTCTTTTTATCTGTTTTTTAGTTTAAGTGTGTTCACATGGGACCACGGTTTTTTGGTATTTTGTTTTTATTCTTCTGTTTAGTCTTACGCGAAGGAATCGGATTGGACCACGGTCCTTCTAGGAGGATGGGCAGGATGTTTACTCAGAAGAGAGAGAGAGAGAGAGAGAGAGGACGAGAGGAGGGGGAGAGAGAGAGAGAGAACGATCTGTTACGACGTGTCAGTTTCATGTGAGTATGTCTGATCAGAGAGACGACAGGCGAGGGACGGTGATCTCCCTTGAGCATTGTGTTAGCCAACAAGACTCCTCATTGTGGATGACGGCTACAGAATAAATAAACAGGAATCGAGGAAAGTGTGGGCATCAGTCCACACCACACACACACACAGACGCTGACGCGTGCGTGCGCGCTCGAGCATGCACGCACACACGCACGAACGTACGCTCGCTCGCGCACACGCAAGCATGCATGCACGGACGCAAGCACGGACGCACGTACGCACACACACACACACAACACACACACGCGCGCGCGCGCGCGCGCACACACACATACACTTTCAGCCAGTCCCGACAGATCAGTCGCTTTGACGACTGTTCAAACCAGGCAGAACAAACGTCGGTTTGCTCGCGTGATTTCACACTGTCCTTTTTCGAACTGTCGTTTCAAGTACCGTGTTTTACGTGTGTTCACTGGCATTCTGGCTCGTTTCGGTGACGCTGCCTTCACTTTTCAGTCTTGTCGTTTCAAAAGAACTTGCCATTGGTGAACAGTAATGATATATTACGATGGTATACTAGAAAGGACAGCGTCTACTGACGTTTTGTTAGCAAGTCTGCTATGGAAAACATTCTTTTTTTTTTTTTAATTCAGATATTCGACTCGCTTCATTCAACAAAAGTAACAATACACTCCATACTGCCATCATCGGAAGTAAATTTCCCCGACGCCTCCGGAAACGGCCCAGTCCACAAGTTCACTAAAGCGGCTGACACAGGAGCCTCGCCGCCCGTGCGCTTCGGAAGTACCGGTCGAACCCGATCCCAAACGATACACCGTGATCTATTCGAAACGGACAGTTAGTATCCTCCAACCAATCAACGCTCAGCATTGAGCCAACACCCATGACACAAGGAAAAATGGCGTCGTCCAGCAAGGCGGTCAGACTGTCCGATTCGGAGACCAAACATTTGATTGAATCGTACCAAGGCCATGATGTACTTTGGAATGTCAACTCAAAAATTATAAGAATCTAAATATTCGAGAAAAAGCTTCGTATTCAATTGTACAGTCCTTTGAAGCGGCATGTGGGATCAAACTCGAAGGTTTTAAAAACTATCGTGAAGCACTCCGTCCGTTCGACACTGACTGGTCGGACCGCACAGGTTCAAACGTTTCGTCTCAACTGTACGGACCCCCCCCCCCCCCCCCCCCCCCCCTCCCCCCCCCCTCCCCCCTCTCTTCCCCCCCCTTCTCTCTTCCCGCCTTACTACGGGTAGAGAGACCAGAGAGGGTCTTGGTGAAGTCTTTCTCTTCTTCTGCTGCGTACGCAGGCTGATACACCTGCGGACACTCCCTATATGGACAGGCAAGTATTAATCCCATCTACCCTACAAAGGGAGTGGAGTTTTGTGTGCATAACCGTTTTTTTTTTAACCCTGCCATTAAGGCAGCCATACTCCATCTTCGGGGAATGAGTGAAGTCAAAACCTTCAGTAAATACAGTTTGAAAGTGAGGTGACCGCAGGGCACAAAGTGAAACAAATTTTAAAAAATAATTTCAAGTAACTACGCCGGTTAACATGGACAAAATTGAAATTCTAAGACGAAACACGGCGCATTCGGACTTCTTCTCGATCGCTCTTCTTCAGGCAAGATGAAGATCATTCAGGACAATGACAACGAAGAATGGAAGCAATCACAAAGAAACCAAATCGCACACGAACACGTTTTGTTTTCATTGTCCTAAACGTTGTTATGTCTTGCCTGAAGAAGGACCTAGGAGGTCGAAACGCGTCGTGTTTTGTCTTGTAATTTGTTTGTCCATGTTACCGGTGGAGTTACTCTAAAACTGCTGTTAAAATTCAGTGAATGTGTTGAACTCTGACATGAAGGGTTTGTTCACGCTTTTGCTATGGGGAACATTGGAAGTTCAGCGGACTGTTTTATTTTGGTTAAAGTGTTGCATGCACATCGTGTTTGTGTGGGTTCTCGTTCATCATTTTTACTATATGGCCCCTCCTCCTCCCCCCCCCCCCCCCCCCCCCCCCCCCCCCCAAGGCTGTCACAGGATGAATCTAAATGCTGTGTGTGTGTGTGTGCGCGCGCGCGCACGTGCGCTACGGCTTCCTGATGAAAGCTATTATAGCGAATATATTTTTTTTTAACAAGTATGTTTTTTATGACTGCGAGTGCAAAGTCTCTCTCTTCTCTCTCTCTCTCTCTCGCAGCCGTTTTCATTTTAATGTATTTTGTATATTAAGTCTTTGTGGTGTTGTTTTCCAGCTTTTAATTATCTTTTGTCTTAGAGTGTGGTTGTCTTGTATTTACAACCAGTTCGGTAACGTGTGTGCGTCCGCGCGCGCGCGTGTGTGTGTGTGTGTGTGTGTGTGTGTGTGTGTGTGTGTGTGTAATTGGGCGTATGTGTGTGCATGTGTGTTCATGTGCGATTTTGTGTGTTTTGTATATGTGTTTGCATGTGCGTACGTGCGTGCATGTGTATATGTAACTGTGTGCATATATGCATAGGTGCTTGCTTGTGTACGCATACATGCCTGCGTGAGAGAGGAGAGAGAGAGAGAGAGAGAGAGAGAGAGAGAGAGAGAGAGAGAGAGAGAGCTCGCGCGCGCAAATGCGTGCATGTGTGCGTCCAGGTGGGCGGGAGTGGGCGGGAGTGTTTTGTGCAAGCGCGCGTGTGTGTGTGTGTGTTTTGTGAGTGAGTGTGCGTGTGTGTGTGTGTGTGTGTGTGTGTGTGTGTGTGTGTGTGTGTGTACATGCGTGCGTGCGTGCGTGAGTGCGTGCGTGTGTGTGTGTCTGTCTGTCTGTCTGTCTGTCTTCATCCGCAGCATGTGGCGACTGAGCGAGTACTCGTCTTTCAGCTGTTAACTCTTTCTTAACGCCATCCATGCCTTCCTCTCTGCCCTGCCCGTCCTTCTTCTCGTCTTTTCCCAGCGGTCAGCGCCCCTTTGATGTGTCGCCGTCTCCGCTTGTAGTCACCTGCAACACGCACCTCCAAAGGTCAGATAACCCAGGCGAGAGGAAGCTCCGGAGGATCCCGCCCCCCCCCCCCCCCCCCCCCCCCTACCGGAAAGGGAGATCAATCATCACGACAAACTAGGGACGGTGATCTCCCCTGTTGTTTCTGGCCGCTGACAGGCCTCCATTGATTACGACGGCAACGGGATAATTAACTTCATCGACTTGGCTTAAGAAAGGCTTAGGGAAATGAGTTCGCAGCGCGTCCACGAAAGAGTTAAAGGGCAGATAAGTTTGTAGCTCGTGTAAGAACGAGTGAGGGACACGGGGTTGGTTGTAGTGCATGGAAGAGTTAGGGGAAATGGATGTGTAATGCATGTAAGAAAATATAAAGAGTGTAAGCTCATGATGCATTGAAGACCATTTAAAAAGAAAACACCTAAAAGACAAATTTGGGAGTCCACGGAAGAAAAACAGGCAAGTATATCAACAATTCATCTGAGAAGAAAAAAAAAAGGAAAACGAGGTGCTAGTCTATCACATATGAAGGGGAAAAGTTGTTTAATGCATATGAAAAAAAAAAAACAGTGGGGAAGGATGTTGGTTGTCTTGTTAGTTTAGCTATGAAGAGTTTGAAAATAAGTTTGTTGAACGTCCAAACAAAGAAACAAACAAAAAATCGGTCGGGAAATAAGTTGTAGTCCATCTAAGAAAGCATTAGAGAAATCAGTTTGCGCTGTGTGTAACAATGGCGGCGGAAACGGAGGGGGTGGGGCGTGGTTAGGGCAGGAGGTACTTACAGCCCCCACCCTCCCCCCGAACCTTCATAAAAGATATTGTAAAAGAGGGACCAGACAACATTCTGCTCCCCCCCCTCCCCTCTCCCATACTGTTTGAAGCCGAAAACTGTGGACTGACATGCTTTCGATGAGCACCCCCATCGCCCACATTTTTTACAGTTGTTCGGAAGATGTGAGAAGGCTCCCTCTAAAAATTAGAGAGAAAAAACAACGCAAAAACAAACAACACACACACACACACACACACACACACACACACACACACACACACACACACACACACACACACACACAAAACCCAGTCTTCTCCCACCTCAACTTTACAAGCATTTTGGACATCCATTCCCTCGTTACTACCCTTGAACCCCACTTTTATAAAAAGAAAATTGGGAGAGTGCCGTGATGTCAGTTCAGACCCCCCACCCCCCACCCCACCCCATCCACCCCCATCCCCTCCATGCAAAACTTTTCCGACGTCATTTGTAAGAAAGGGTAAGGGTAATGATGCATTCGCCGTGGACCACAAGAAAGCATTCTGAAAGTTGCAAGTTAGCAGTTCATACTATCAGAAAGAAGGAAAGAAGAAAGAACTTCGTAGTACATGAAAGAAATAGGGAACTACGTTTGTCTGTCCATCTCAGGCAGTGAAAGGGAAGTAATGTTGTGAATCAGCCCAGAAATGCTCTGTTCAGAAAACGTCTGTAACCAAGATAAGAAACTGTGTTGGCTCTGTCTGGCTGTTATCCGGAGTTACGGTTGCTTTGGGCTGAAATGTGAAACGTGAAACCCCATACATGAGTTGTCCTGCGTGGACTTCGTATTCGAGCACGTGGCTCTATCTCCTGATCAGCACAGCAGGTGTTCGTATCTCTCGGTCCTGGTGGACACTGGGAAGTGGGGGTGAAACGAAGTGATATGGTGTGTGTGGCTGCGGAATGGGAGCTGGAATGAAGGACGTGGCAGTACTCCCTCAGATTTCGGTTTGGCATTAGACCCACTGCGACACGGGGCTGGGCTCTTTGGTGTTTGGGGGGAGACCGGAGGCATCTCTCTCTCTCTCTCTCTCTCTCTCTCTCTCTCTCTCTGTATCTGTCTCTGTCTGTCTGTCTGTCTCTCTCTGTTCAAATTGATGTATGTCCGGTGCATGGGGAATCATGGTATTTGTTGTGTAGATTGCCTAGTTGCATCGCTGTTAGATTCTTCTGATCTGTTTTTTCTTCTTTCCTGTCTTTTAATTTAAATTAAGATTTTCTACAATTTTTTTCCATATGATATTAACATTTCTTTTCTCTCTTACGTATCAGTGTTGATTATGCAATCCACCGATGTGTTTATAGTTGTTGAATTTTATGTCACTAAGCACATCATAAGCATTTGCTTGTTGTTGCTTCAGTTCAGTAGTTTGTTTATGTACACATCTGTTCAATAAAGTAATGCTTTAAAAAAAAAAAAAAAAAAAAAAAAAAAAAAAAAAAGGACGTGGCAGAAATGCTGTTGAGAGGGCTTGAATATGAGATGGGGAAAAATACGAAAAGAAATTGTTGTTGTTGTTCAGCTATGAAAAAACAAAGGAATCGACCGACCAAACCACGAAGACATAATTATTGTGCCCCAGCCCAAACAACTCTGGAAGTAACGAAAATAACCCAGACCATGTAAAAAGATTTTTTTTTTTTTGTTTTTGTTTTACAAAGTTCGAGGCCAATCTGCGAAAATATCAAAGGAATGATTTCATTATTAAGATGACATTCAAAACTTACTTCATAGCTTGGCAAAGACGTTAAGGAATAGAAAATAAAGTTCAAGATGTTCATATCAAAAGTGGTTCAGACAGCAAAATTTGCAACCGAGTTACGAAAGATTAAGAGAAAACAGATCATTTAGAAAAAAAAAAAATGCGTCTTGTAGCACAGCTGAAGAAGAAAATGATTTTTAAACAAAAATGGTTAGGCGAATAAATTCCTTGCTTGGCTAAGAAAAGAAGTAAAGGAAATCAAATCATCGTTCAGATGAGGAGTTAGAAAAGTGGGCCAGTCCTACACACTAAAGGACAATAACAAAAAGGGGAGATGTTCTTGATGTATAGGCAGCAGGAGAAGAGAGAGCGAGAGAGAGAGAGAGAGAGAGAGAGAGAGAGAGAGAGAGACAGACAGACAGACAGACAGACAGACAGAGACAGAGAGTGAGTGAGAGAGAGAGAGAGAAAGAAGAAGAAGAAGAGACAGAGATCAGAGAGAGAGAGAGGAGAGAGAGAGAGAGAGAGAAGAGAGAAAGAGAGAGAGAGAGAGAGAGAGAGGGGGGGGGGTTGACGTTTATGTGAACACGTGGACAGGAAGGGTAACAATGTAGGTATTCTAGGCGTCACTAAAAAGCATACTGAATAATTCACGTTTTTTATGAAAAAAGGATTCCAGAACGAAAAGGATAGGAGGAAGTAGCCCACATCACAACCACCCCACAGTAAACGTTGGCAACGACACACAAAAGAAGATGGCGCACCTTGTGCAATGGTACAGACGCTGTTGAGCAGCCACTCAATCTGTGTGTGTGTGTGTGTGTGTGTGTGTGTGTGTGTGTGTGTGTGTGTGTGTGTGTGTGTGTGTGAGGGGGGGGGGGGGGGTCCTTCAGTCTCCAATTTTTTTTCCCATTTACTTTTTGTTTCCTGTTTTCCCCCTTTCTTCTTTCTTTTTTTTTTTTTTTTTTCTTTTTTTTTTTTTTTTTTTTTTTTTTTTTTTTTTTTTTTTGATAATGGGGACTCCTTCCTCGTATTTCCTTTCACAACTATGATTTTTTTTTCTCTGAAACGGACTCATACTCACCATGCATGATTGTGTGTGTGTGTGTGTGTGTGTGTGTGTGTGTGTGTGTGTGTGTGTGTGTGTGAACAGGTAGACGTTCACATGCTGATTTTAATGTTTTAACGTCTGATACAAAGCGTCTGGGTTTATTCATGTGCGGTACACTGTCCACTTCATGCTGCTATGTTTGATGAGGGTATACTTTTGATTTATCTAATGAAGTACAGATTCGCACCTCTCCCCCTTACTCCCTTCCCCGACACCCACCCCCACATACCCGCTCTGTGTGTGTGTGTGTGTGTGTGTGTGGTGTGTGTGTGTGTGTGTGTGTGCGTGAGTGCGTGCGCGCGCGCGCGCGCGCGGTGCGTGCGTGCGTGTGTGTGTGCGTGTGTGTGTGGCGTGCGTGTGTGTGTGGGTGTGTGTGTGTGCGTGCGCGTGAGACCACTCAATGAGCCAACATGTCGTTGTTTACAAACGTTATACAATTGTTGTTCTCTCGATGTACAACTGTTGGTACCGTAAAGGTGTATCTGTCTTCTACGCTTCTGAAATAAATTTCAGCCACTGATTTAATAGTAGTGTCACCATCGAGCAAGAAGACAACAGAAACATGATGTTTGAAAAAAAAATTAGAAAAAAAACAAACTTTCAAGATCTTGACAGGGGAAGGGTTTCAGAGAAGTCTCCCCCCATCCCCCTCCTCCCCCTCCATTCTCTCCCCTTCCTCATACTCGTGTTTTGGCCCTGAACTCCTTACTCTGTAAAGGGGGGGGTGGGGCGGGGGGGGGGGGGGGGGGAGCCATGCAACATCCGGGTCATGACTTCTAAATGCCCTTCTGCTGTCATGCCTCTTTAGCTGCATGTCAGAAATGAAAGGCTCTCAGCAGTTGGGTGGCATCTCATTGAATTACATACTGGAATAAGAGAGAGAGAGAGAGAGAGAGAGAGAGGGATGTACAGAAAAAGGAGAGAGAGAGAGACAGAGGAGAGAGATTATGGAGCAGAGAAGAGAGGAGAGCGGAGAGGAGAGAGACAGAGGAGATGGAGGGAGAGAGAGAGAGGAGAGAGAGAGAGGAGAGAGGAGAGAGAGAGAGAGAGAGACGGAGAGAAGGAGGATTGGTAGAGAGAGAGAGAGAAGAGGAGATAGGAGAGAAGAGAGAGAGAGAGGAGAGAGAGAGAGAAGAGAGAGAGAGAGAGGAGAGAGAGAGAGAGAGAGAGAGAGAACGTCATTTGTTGAGATTATGATGGCATGGCCACCTTGTGTTAAAAAATGACTACAAGGCCATCCTCAGTCAAGATAATGGGTGTATGGTCAACCTCTGTCAACGTAATGACTTGCGTGGCCACCCTCTGTCAGTATAATGACTGCGTGCACCAACCTCTGTCAGTATCTTTGTCAGCATTATGACTGCATGGCCAACCTCTGTCAGTATAATGACTGCATGGCCGACCCTTTGTCCCCACAATTGACTGCCCATAGCCACCCTCTTTCAGTATAATGACTGCATGGCCACCCTCTGTCGGTATAATGACTGCATGGCCACCCTCTGTCACTAAATAATGATTGCCATGGCCACCCTCTGTCAGTATAATACTCCATGGCCACCCTATGTCAGTATAATACTTGCCACCCTCTGTCAGTATAATGGTGGGAAGGGAGGGGCTACATACAGTGATCGTTATCCTG
>JADBJO010018805.1:0-5000 GCA_016801955.1 Conus betulinus
ATACGAAATGAGAGCTTATGGACTTTACTTTCAATGTGCATTCATAGATTCTTTGGATTCTCTCATACTTTTTGTGAAATCAAGAATTATTTACGGTTTGTTCGTTGAACAATTTAAGATGGCGCCAAGATTAATTCGGTCGAAATACCAGTTTTAGGAAAAATATGGGCTTCTCAGTTCAACATGATTGAAACGAATAGAATACGTGAATTTTTGTGACTTCAGCGACGTATACACAAATATGTAGGTTCTGATGTATTCATGATTTAAGGAATTTACACAGTAAAAAAATGAGATTCAACAAGGGAGGTAAGGGGTAAGATAACTCATGAACAAAATATCTCGTCTACGATGGGCGATCAAGAAATATACACTGTTAGCACCCGGCTACACAGTACTTCTGGAAGATACAAAGAAAGGTACTTCCGCCGATCAACAAAATCGACTACTAAAAAACAACCAATTTGTCAGGAATTTTGATAAAATGTTCTGTACCTGAGGTTTTCACCGAAGGTGTGGTAAAGCCAGTTCCCTTGACATCAGTCTGTCTGACATTAAGAAAGAACTGAGTCATGTTTCTTCTGTTAAAAGACTTCCCAATAAGAGATGGAAGCGAATCAAGAGCTATAAAAATCACTTTCTCAACATCAACACTGCCAAAAGAAATCTGTATTGGGTTTCAGTGTTTCTCTGTTGATCCTTTTGTACCACCTGTCTATCGGTGTACTAGGTGCAACAGACTGGGGCACACAAAGTCTGCGTGTCGGGCAAAGCCGACTTGTGGAAGATGTGGTCACACTGACCATGTCATTGAATCGTGTACCAGGGCCAAACACTGCTCTGGAGATCATTCAGCCTCTTACCTTGGATGCCCAGAATATAAACTTCGTGTTTTGGCCGGTAAGCTGAAGTCTTCCAACCACATGCCATACTCTGAGGCTCTCAGACAAACCAAAGCTCAAATGAGCAAAGGAGAGGTACAGGTGCAGGAATTAAAAGAAAGACCCCAGGGTGCCGGGAAACGATAATTCAAACCAAAGCTAATCACCACAGTAAGTCTTATTCCTCGGTTCTAAGTCAAGGAATGATGAAGACTAATCAACAAAAACCCGCTGCCCACTTCTTTGGATTCTAGCCCCCCTTCAATCTGGGGGGGCACTCGTATTTTACCAACTCATACTGACAGTTCAAACCAAACTAGTATTGCTGTCACAAAATCAACAAGTATAGGACAGACATCAAAAACATTTCAAAACATCTGTGTAAAGTACTCTTAAAGAAAAAGTCTGACTCTTCAAGTTCGTTTCAAAAAACAATCTGTAAATTTTGATCTTGAAAAGATTTTAATATATCTTGAAAATCTCTCAGTGAAATTTCTGACCATCCTAACAAAAATGTCTGATGTCATGACTTCGTCAATCATTGAATTGAAAACAATTCTGTCCAATGCCTGTCTGAACTCCAAATGAACGTACAAAGAGAAGTTCTGTCAAACGTAATCCGTTTTTGGTGTTCTCTGTTGCTGGTACTCTCAGTTATAGTCCTTTTCCTTACGAATAACATGATGTGTATGAGGCCTGATCAAGTCAACCCTACTGGTATGTGCTCGTTTCTACAATGGAATTGTAGAAGTAAGTGCAATTTTGTATATTTTTTTTTTTTTTGCAGAAGCGTTCTTTTGACGTAGTTGTGCTTCAGTCATTAAATTGCCACAAAAATGACTTACCCAAGTTAAACGGATTCTTTTACCCACCTGTTATAGATGAGGTAAAAGCCAACGTTAAAATAAAAGTTGCTACATATGTAGCTTGCAATCTTATGTATCAACCGTGCAAAACACCGTGTTCTTCAATAGATAAACGTTTTATATTCTTGCTGTATAGAAATTAAGGTTGATGGTAAATACTTCAACATTTTGAACTGTTATTATCCAGATGGAGTGTCTAAAGGTGAAGCTGACTGGATAATGGATTTAGACTGCTCTAGACAATGGATTATTCTTGGCGATTTTAATTCCCACCACGCCTTGTGGTCCGAAAATCCCAATAATATTGTTAACAACAACGAATACCTTGCCAGTACATAATCAACGCCAATCTAACCATTTTAAATGACGGATCTATAACAAGAATTGCTGATCGATCAGATCAACGTTGCTCATCGATAGATTTGTCTTTAGTTTCCCCAGACATAAACCCTTTGTGTACTTGGCAGGTTCATCAAATACCGTTAGGCAGTGATCATCTCCCTTGAAATCCAACTTCTAGTGAGCCCGGAAAAAAAAAAACAATCTACAATTCTGAATGCACTAAATATAATGAAGATAAGGCTGATTGGGCGCTTTTCAATCAAATTTTGACAGACAGGTTCATCTTTTCTAAATTTCAATCAAAATACAGTGTTAGAGAAGATTTGGAAAACTGTTATTTTTTGAATTAAGAAAACTTATACTTAAGGCTGCAGATTCTGCAATCCCAAAAGTCAAATTAAAGAATCATCCAAAGAAAGCATCAAACCCATGGTGGAATATTGCGTGTGAAGTCGCCGTGGTGCGAAAACTAAGGCCTTCAAAAGCTGGATGATAAGCCGTCATACGCAACCTAAAAGTAGAGTGGAACAGTTACACGCTGAATACAAAAAAAGCTAACACCAATAGTAACAAATTGTTGCTTTTGCAAAGCAGCAATATTACAAAAACTTAGTCATCAACTGTTCCAAACACCCAAACGATAGCACTTTACTTTGGAAAGAAATCAGAAAATCTAAAGTTCTTTTCATCTCCCAGATCCTGTCTTGATCGAAAACGATAAAATCTATAAAACAAAACGAGGAGAAAGTTGAATTATTTGCTGACACTTTCGCAGCAATGAGTCAGACTGAACATCTGCTAAAGAAGAAGAGCAAGAACGAAGAAGAACTATTGAAAACGAAGGGAGAAACATTGAACCACATGACAATGACAACACGTTATATATTAATAAAAATCTAACAATGGAGGAGCTTCTGTACTCACTTCGCCGTTTAAAATCTGGTAAAATTGCTACAGGATTTGATCCCATTTCTTACAACATGATAAAGCATTTTCCACAATGTTTTTTGAAAAAAAAATTATTAGAGTTCTTCCATTATGCTGGAAATCCGGAAAGCTGCCAATGGCTTGGAAGAAAGCAACAGTTGTACCTATCCATAAACAAGGAAAATCAAAAAGAAAATCTTCTAATTTTCGACCCATTTCTTTGACTCCTCACATTGGAAAAACTTTTTGAGAGGATAATGAAATTCAGATTAGAACATTTCCTTGAAAAGAATGGGATTTTGCCAATCTTTCAAGCTGTTTCAGAAAAGGGAGGGGTGTCACTGATCATGTTAGTCTTTAGCTTCACACGTCAAAAAAGCCTTGGCTAAGCGACACTCCACTTTAGCCACGTTTTTTTGATATTCATAGAGCGTACGATTCCGTTTGGCATTTTAAATTATTGTCCAAGGCTCATGAAATTGGGATTAAAGGTCGTTTCCACATGTTTTTACAATCGTTTTTATCTGGGAGAACGCTACAAGTAAAACTAAAATGGTGTGCTGTCAAGTACAAGATATGTTAACATGGGTGTCCCTCAAGGAAGTGTAATTTCTCCAATCCTCTTCTCATTGATGCTTTATGATCTTAACCAGATTGACACAAAAGGGGCAACTTTAGCTGCTTATGCAGATGATATTGCAATGTGGAAAAATGTAGATTGTAATTTTACAAAAAACAAAATCAAGCGTAATAAAATTGTTGAACAGTTCAGTTTGCGGTCAGTAACTTGTTAATTATTTGAATTCAAAAACGTTTTAACCTATCAACGGACAAATCGTTTTTTTATAATATTTACAAAGAAAAATATCGATTTTGAAGGTAGGGATGCTGTAAAAGTAAAAATAGGTGATTCTTTCATTTTCCCAAGTAAGCAAGTAAAATTTCTAGGCGTTATTTTTCACTATAAACTATTCTGGTGTAAACATATAAATCATCTCGTGGAAAAGGCAAGAAAAAATGCGTTACTGCGAGTCCTAACTGGAATCCCTCTAATAAATATGGATCCAATCTTATCCATGTCGCCTTAGGGACAGTTCGTTCGATTGTAAGTTATGGTCAAGAAGTATTTTTTACTGCACCAAAGACAGAGTTACATAAGTTAACTAGTATTGATTCCTTAGCATTTAAAAATTGCTCTGGGGGGCTTCCAAGATGGGCATCAATTGATATGACGTACAGAGAGGCAGGAGTTTTGCCTTTAAATGAACATAGGATGCTCTGTGCTTGTAGCTACTCAGCACGAGCAAGAACAGTCCCTAACTCAGTTACCTCTGAACTTGATGAAAGCACCTACGTTTCTAGAGAGATACGGAATAAAAGGGCATATACGTCGTCATTGTTTGATTATGTGTCTCCTCTTTTACATGCATGCGACTTTTCGTTTGACAACATTGTTAAAATAACCAAATACCCTTTCCCCCTTTGGTTGATGAAAAACAAGCAGATATTTTCTATCCTATGGTAATATTACTAAAAATGAGAATCCACTTTTGCTTGCTTCTCTTGTTAAAGAATTGATTTACACTGAATATGAATCTTATCTGCATATTTTCACTGATGGTTCAGTTTCGTGTACTTCTGAGGTTGGTGCTGCTTTCGTGATACCTTCCCTTAACATTGAAAAAAGATTTCATATTACCAAAGGTTGTTCTATTTTCACTGCCGAGTTATTTGCTCTTATGAAAGCTATTGATTTCATTCTTGATATGCAAGTCTTACCAGAAAGAATACTGATTTTGTCAGATTCCAAGTCTGCTTTAACGGCTTTACACCGTCAAAAAAATACATCGAGTCGTCCTGATCTCATCAGTGAAATTTTATTTTCAATTCACCAGTTAATGATGCGAGGTTCTAAAAAAAACATTATTATGGGTACCCGGTCACTGCAATCTTCGAGGGAATGAACTGGCTGATACCTGTGCAA
>JADBJO010018805.1:10000-22500 GCA_016801955.1 Conus betulinus
TTGTAAAGTCTTCCAATTCATGTGTGGTCTGTCCCGGTTTACACGTGTAGTGTATGCTGATTCATGAGCTACGTACACTACTTCAAATTTCATGTGTTCTGATTCATGAGCTATGTACACTGCTTCAAATATTATGCATCCTGATTCGTTTACACATTATAATTGTTGTGTCATGTATCCTGTTCAAGTGTCTTGCAGCTTGGCCCGTAAGACGTGTATTCGGGTTCCGTTGTCACGGATCATGATTTACGTGTTACGTCTCATGGATCATGTTTCAGACATGTTGCTTCATATGTACTGAAAACATGGTTCGTGTTATGTGTCTCTAGGTTTAAATGTTAAGTATTTTGATTCGTGTGTCCTGTGTTCTGGTTCACATTCCGTGCCCTCTGAAGAGAATCCCGGGTTACGAAGGTATCTATCACAGGGTATGCAACACATAACATATATTTCGTGACACACAGTTTCGTCTGCAACCGAGCGAAAGACGGAAATTGGGTGAAAGGTTTCAAGATGGATCTGAATGGCAAGGTGTTACAAATAATGGGCTGAGTGCTGTTAGACTAGAGTTTCCTTCCTGTAGCTATGGAGTTATCCTGCCGGAGAAAGACGCAATGCTCAATCAGACATGACTGACCTCCAGGTCCTTTCAAGTCACTTTCGCCTAAATGTTGCCAGGGAACTGATGGTACCCTCCGTACCTTTTCTCCTGATACTATTTTATGTACACACGTCCATATTGACACAATATACAGTTATGTATTCCTGTTCTTAAAACCACTAGTATCATGGCCATTCACAAGTTTTCAAGTATTATTAGATATTCTTTGACCACACAAACCATGGATAGAGGACTATGCCTGTTAGAATTTCCCGGCGATATGACTTTGTTCTTGCCAATACTCTTGGTACTACAAAAACATCCAGTTAAAGGACATGGCACCCCCCCCCCCCCCCAATGGTCTCCTCCCCCCCTGCCCCACCTATAAACCTATCACCTATGCCTTAGTCTTGAAGACCATTGGAGAACCACAGAAGACTTCGAAGCCAGCTTCCTCCACTTCTCACAGTTTTCAGACACTCTTAGGCAGTTGCTGAGTGTGAGGCCAGTCCATGCACTGATGTTGTCCTCCAGTCTCTTTCTCAGTCTTCCTCTCCTTCTGTCTCCTCGCACTGTTTCTTGTAGAATGGTTTTGGCAAGTCTTGTTGATCTTGATACATGATGATACCATCTCATTTTCGTTCTTTTCACTGTGGATAACAGGTCTTCGTATGATCCATCGGCTCGCCTTATTATGGTCTGGACCTCCAAGTTAGCAGTGTGCTCTTTGCTTGAAATGCCAAGCATCTTGCTGAAGCATCTCATCTTTTATGCCTGAATCCTTCTCTAAAGTTCAACTGTTGGACTGCACGTCTCGCAGGCATGGAGAAATATGGAAATGTCATTCCTGATGAGTCTTAGTCTGGCTAGCGCTGCTGTCATTTGCACAACTCTGGAGAACGCTTCAGACTTCGATCCCTCGTCTGAACGAATGCCCCGAGGTACCCGAAGCTCTGGACTGTTTCAAGATTGATATGGATGCTAGTGTTGATCCAGCTGGTGTCGGTCTCAAAAGTTTTGTGTTTTTTTGGCGCTGGTATCCATGCTGAATGCTGAAGAACATTGTCCAGATACTCTGCTAGGCTGGCTAATTCCTGCTCTTCTCCTGCTAGCCCGTTGATGTCATCGGCAAAGCGTATGTTTGTTACTATCCTGCCACCCATTCTTATTGAATCTTGATATCCCTCCAGTGCGTGAGTCATAATCCTCTCCAGGTAAATGTTGACAAGACTGGGTGAGAGTAAACAGCCTTGCCTCACTCCAACAGTTGTCTAGGACCAGCCTCCCATGGTGCCAGTGAGGAAAACTGCGCTGCTGGCTTTATCGTAGAAGTATTCTATGGTCATGATCAGGCTGGTATCTGTCTTATACAGTCTTATACAGTCTCATGGTCGCCCATAAGGATGCATGCTCTGCCTGCCTGCAACTGAAGAATATGAATTACATACAGTAGGGCAACCTTGACTGGGAGGAGGGCGTGTAGACTGACAGCCACACTATTCAGGGTTTCCTTGTTTCTCTAGCTTGGTTCGAGCAAGAGCAATGGCTTCTTAGCAAGACATGTGATTTGATGACTTTAATGAACCTGCTAAGACACTGATTTATATTGAGAAAAACCAAGGTATGAAGCAGGGTGACTTCCTGAACAGTTAACACAGCGCCTGGCATTGGTGTATTTATGGCTGTCATGGCCAAAGAGACCAGACCTACTACAAGTCTATTTGGAACGAAACGCAGATTTTGTGTCCCAGTCTGTTGCATCGAGTGCAACGAAATACTTGTAGAACAAATGGTTTAATATCAAAAGACTGAAAACCCAGTGAGACTTTCAGGTGACTATACCCCCGAACCCCCCGAACCCCGGCGGCGGAGCGGGGGCGGGGGGGGGGGGGGGGGGGGGGGGGTGGGAGGGGGGGGTCATTGTGTTTGTTTAAGTTTTAGGCCATATGCTATCATCATAGGATGTCAGCAAAAGATTGGTTGGAGCTCTTGGGAGCAACAAGGTCTGGAAAAAAATCACCCGTTTCATACTCTGAAAAAGGGGGTAGGGGGGTCAAACTTTTCTCTGAGAAGATCAAAGCAGACCTGGTTGATGTTCCTGCTTTTGGGTCTGCCATACAGACAAACAGACATAGTGTTCAAGGTTGTCCACTGAATCAGAAGACAGTTGTGGGCTTCTCAGTGCTTGGAAGGCATCATGAAGGAACAGTTTTTTGTGAACGCATTGAACGCCCTGATCATCCCTTTGCTCACAAAAGAACTGGTGGATTACAGCCGGAAAAAGCATGTAGGCCAAGGAGTGCTTCACAGCATTCCTGTCCATACTTGGCAGCGAGGAGGAGGCCTGTGGTGGAAAGCAGCCTCCTGTGGTTTCCAGCTCCAGCTCGTCAAGTTTACCATTGTATGGAGCTGGGAACTGAAGTGTAATAAGATTAGAAACACATCAGTGTCTGAAGAACGCACAAGTATGCCCTCGGAGTCAGAGGCATTCTTGTCCTGGTGAAAGCATTGAAGGATGATCCTCGTGTTCGCTTTCTTCCTGAGTGGAAAACAACTCTTGAACTAGTGAGGCTTCCACAGTCTTGCCATCTGTGGAGGAGAGCTTGAAGCACTCGGGCCCACATGTCACAAACAGCTCTCTGTTCAGGAGTGTGGCAGCATGGGAATCTTTTCTCCATTCAGAAAGCAAGAATTTGATGAGCTGGTTCTTGTTGGCACCATTTTTCAGAAACCCTTTCCAGTCTCTGGAGTCTCTGGAAACCTTAGTGTTGGGACCCTTCAGAAGGAATGCTTCACCTCCCCCGACGAGAATGTTCCATTGATTTGATAGAGTTGTGGTGCCACACAATCAATCCTGTCTGTGGATGGCAGATTTTTTCAGGATTCTGTCTGCCAGGTCTCCGAATGCTGGGGGAAGAGAGGGTAAATGACTGCAGATGGAACATTGCGTCAATTATGTGATGGCATTTTCCGCCGATCTGTTCGCTCCTTCAACTCTTTCTCCTCCAAGAGATGCACGAGCTTTGCTTTCTCTGTCTTTGCAAGCAAACCATCAGGAGTTGCTAGGTCCCAAGGCACTGAACTTAAAGGGTAAGCTCATGACCTTCTGCAAACTGATATTATTTTCCGGCGAGATCATGAGAAGTTGTCCAAACATGTCTCTCTGCGCTGCCACTTGCACCAGTTTGTTCAAAGATGATCGCAAAGGTCTTTGTCGTCTGCAGATCCGCAGATGTCTTCAGCTTCAGAAGAGCATGGAAACTCAGAGATTTCTCAACCAGTCGTTCTGTCACGAATTGGTGAAAGGCTTCCTTGCCTCGTGCATTTGGTGAATGAAGTTTTTCTTGAATGCTGTCTGGTGCTTATATTCCTTATGAAAGACAGAAGACCCCCCCCCCCCCCCCCCCCCCCCGCGCCCCTCTTCCACTGAAAAGCGATCCATGACCCTGCAGAGGGAATCCGTCATTTTTTTCACACACTCCTCACTGGCTGTAGTCTCTGCTTTTGTCAGGTCTTTGAGAACTTTGACATCACTCCCGGTCATGCCAGCCATCTCAAGCGTTGCGGCAAGAAAAGAAGCTCTGACATGACGTCTCAGGCACCAGCAAAGGCAGGCAGAAACTGTTTCTGCTGAATCCTTTGATCCCACCCGCAGATTTTGCATGGCAGTTGATCGTTAGCTCAATAGTTTGGTCAACTGGTATTCTGCATGAAGGAACTGTTGATGTCGACACACTGAGTCTTCTTTGTTGCAGGTGTTCTTCTGCTTGGGGATGGTTGTGCTTGAGATTCGGAACGCTCAGGAAATAGACTGTGGCGTATCTTGAATAGTTCTGGTGATCCACCACAAAGAGCAGAGGGCAAATTTTCTCTGTGCATGACAAGTGCAAGTCCAAGTCATTTTCTTTGTAGCCCGGAGGAGATGCAGAATCAGCCACACTTTCTCAGCATACTGCAAGCAGAACTATGTTGTCTTCCCTTTCTTCTCAGTGATTAAGTCCTTCTTGAAGTTCGAGTACAGGAGGAGAAAAACAGATGGCTTCTCAAGAGTGTCTTGAAGCTGATGTGTCTGTTTGTGCACCCTGGCAGATTTTCAGGCAGCTGGTTCAGAAGATCGGAAGCTTTTGCTGATTCTTAAAAAAAAAACGTCTGAAAGAAGAAACTGCTTAAGAGCTCCAGAACAACCTTGTGGACTCTCAGGGCACGATTGTACTGCTTTCCTGCCAAGACAGCATCAATCGACCCACTTGAGCAGACTCCTGACTGCACAATGATCTCTCCAAAACCATATGCATTTCAGTTTATGATGTGAAAAGACACAGGAAAATCATAATGGCCAATCCCCCCACCCCCTCCCACCCCCACCCCCGTCCGGGGTCACCTTTCCATTCTGCCAGCTGTGGAAGTAATTTTCATAGACCATGAGTCGCTGCCATCGTTATTTTTCAATCTTTTGACCACTTTTGAAGTTCATATTTCTCTTCTAATATCACCGAGAATATATATCCATGAACTGGGTTTAATCAACCCCTTCAGTATATACTCCAAGGATGGAACAGCTGATAGTGATGCCAGACATATGTTTTTGCTTTCAAGACCATGTTGTGCTGATCAGGGAAAGTTTCAACCGATCAGCCACTTTACTGATGACAGTTGTTGCTGCTCTGAAATGGGTCTGATTGTATTGGTCAACAGCTCACTGATGATTATTCCAGTACCAGCCAAAGTGGCAGAACGCTGTTAAGTGTCGTCTAAAATGACAGGGAAATGAAAACAAGACTTTTCTCAGATTCTGAAAAAAGTTTGATGTGTCATAAATGTGGTCCCTGTCACACATGCCGATGTTGGTGATGATTTGACAATTGCTACGGACAATGGAGACTGAGGAGGAACCTCGACATCCTCTACTGTCTGGTTGTCATTGGCAGCTTCATTTTTTTTAATTCATTCAATGGGGATTTAAGTCGACTGACCAAATGGTTTTTCTTCCCATGGTTAGAAAATAATTTTCTGACAAGAAGGAGCTTTCAGATCGTTCAATAAATCTCGATCAGTTTTAAATTTCACACACACACACACACACACACACACACACACACACACACACACACACACACACACTCACCTCACTCTCTCTCTCTCTCTCTCTCTCTCTCTCTCTCTCTCTCTCTCTCTTGATTTACCAACTTCAAGGACAGTTAAACGAAGGAAGACAATTAAGACTTCATCTGGTCTAAACTCAAAACGCTTCATCGCCGACAAGACTAGCTCTAAAGAATCTGCGCAGGGTAAGGAAGAGAGGGACGGTGCCAATGGTGGTTACCTGGACGAAGGAAACAAACTAGGGGAGAAGGACATCAAGACATCGGAACGAAGGAAACGTATCTTCATCGCCGAGACTACTCTAAAGGAATCCGCAAGGTACGGAAGAAGCTGGTGCCGTTCCTCAAGAGGGCCAGGGAAGACAAACTGGAGAAGGCCAGCATGGTTTTCGACCACCTCTTGATCGATGGCAAGCGATGGTACTACGATCAAATGAACGACCCCCTAAGAGTCTCAAAGTGATGTGTCGGCCAACAGAAGGCTGATAAACTTCCGACAAAAAACTGTACATAATTATGAAATCAGCAAGTCTACTGCCTACCCAGGAGAAAGCTGTGACGAACGTTGTTCTTTCTTGGATGGATCCAGTGGACGGGTATACTGTGGTGAAACAGCGTGTGTGGGGATTGTGTCAATTGGGGGAGGACCGAGATCCCGTGGGGTCTGGGCTTGAGGGGTTTGATTCTATGCGCACACACTGTGACAGAACTTGTGTTGATGATGATTCAGTGCGCACACACTGCCAGAATTTGTGTCGATGTTGAAGATTAATAGTTTCACTTTCGTCACGTGGAATGTAGACAGTCTTGTGTCAAAACTGGATGAAACAGACTTTATTCATTATATTTCTAATTTTCACTTTGTAACTTTAGTAGGAACCATCCATGCATTTAAATTTCCAAATCACACAGCATTTTCCAGTCCTGCCCAAAAGTTTTCAAAACAAGGTCGACGATCAGGTGGTTTTCTCGTATTTATTAAAAACTACGCTAATTCCATTTGTTCGTCAAGTAAAATGTAAGTATGATAATATGTTGTGTTTTATTATTGACAAAGAACGTCTTGGACTAAACAAAAATCTGTTATATATATGTGTACTTATGTGCCACCAAGTGCAAGTCCGTTCTATCAAATTAATGATAGTAATAGTGGTATAAGTCTAGTGGAAGAATGTTTGACGGCCATAATGATAGATAAGAATATGCATGTTATTGTATGTGGAGATTTGAATGCACGGACTTCTGACACGTCTTATGAAATTGATAGTTGTTGTCTGCCTTTTTACATCGATTCAAAAAATGATGTCAATGATGCATGCATATAAACACAACAGAGGCACTGAAGACGCACACATTTACTTCTCCATCGTGTTTTTACACACTTAGAAAGCCCAAGTCGTTCGCTCGTATTCTGTTTGTGGACTTCTCCTCTGCCTTTCAACACTTTACAGCCTCATCGTTTGGCCAGTAAACTAAAGCAGCTTGGCATCTCTTATCTCATTCTCTGGATTATTGATTTTCTGGTAAATCGCCCCCAGTGGGTTCGCTTCCATAACTCTGTTTCATCTGTTTCTTATACATCAACGGGTGCTCCCCAAGGTACGGTTCTTTCTCCTTGTCTGTTTACTCTCTACACTAATGACAGCAGAGGAAATAATGACAGCCTTATCATCAAGTTCTCTGATGATACTGCAGTCACAGATCTCTCCAACTCAGATAGAGCTTTTAATGAAATTGTGAACAGTTTTACACCGTGGTGAGACACCAATTTCCTTAATCTAATGTCCAGAAACCAAAGGAGCTGATCATTGACTTCCCGAAGAAATGCTGATCCTATTCAAGATTTACTGATCTCAGGTACCAAGGTTGAAAGGGTGACTGAGTATAAGTACTTAGGTTCTGTTATCGATTACAAACTTACATTCACTTCTCTCTCTGTGTATATAAAAACAAATGTCAGTCAAGAGTGTATTGCTTACAGAAATTGAGACTGTGACGTTTTAAAAGCATTCTACAGAAGCAATATTGAATCTGTGATCACTTTTTCATTTTTAGTGTGGTATGGTGGATTGAATGTGAAGAACAAATGCTTGCTGGAAAAGATTGTGAAACGGTGTGGTAAGATTATTGGTGTTAAGCAACAACGTTTAGGAGAAATGTTTGAAAAAAGAGTGCCTAAGAAGCTCAGAAGATTGTATGTGATGAAACCCATCCTCTGTTCCCCTTTTATGAAAAGATGCCTTAAGACGATTCCGGCAACTGAAATGCGAAACCAACAGACTGAAAATCGTAGTTTTTTTTGCTTATTTCAATCCGTTCATTGAACAATCACTGACCTGACCATCCTGAGTGAATGTTTAATGTTGTCGTTATAAAGATAGAGGAGAGGGTGAGGGGGAGACTGGGATAGAGAGAGAGTGGGGGTGGGGGGGGGGGCGGTGGGGAGAGAATGAGAGTGTAGATGTTTTGGGAGAAGGGGGGGGGGGGGGGGGGGCTGATAATCAATTGATAATGATTTTAAAATTATCACAGTTCTCACCCTGTGTAGAATGTGTGTGTGTGTGTGTGTGTGTGTGTGTGTGTGTGTGTGTGTGTGTGTGTGTGTGTGTGTGTGTGGGTGGGTGTGCATGATAATGATTTAAAATTATGTGAGTTCTTACCCCGTGTAGAAGGTGTGTTTGTGTGTGTGTGTGTGTGTGTGTGTGTGTGTGTGTGTGTGTGTGTGTGTGTGTGTGTGTGTGTGCGCGCCCTTGTTTTACGGTTTATTTTAGCGTACAGCTGATTTTATTAAATTGACTGGACATAAAATGGAGTGTATGTGTTGGGTACAGTTATTGATCAGTTTTATGTAAAAGAATAAACCTTACTTTATTTATATTGTTTTTAAATTCGTGGGTATGTGCAGGTGTGAGTGCATTTGCACATTTTACATTATTCAATGTTGTGTACTCGTATGTCATGTGTTTATGTGTTCCCACCACAACACAAAGTTCTTACGAAAGAAAATAAAGTGTCTTGAATTGAATCGAATTGAATATCATGACAAGGAAGTCAGAAGACAAACACGAGAAAATGTTAGGTAAAATGTTTATTAAACATGTGTTCTAACTTAGGACTCCAGATCCTTAATGACGCTCGCAACGGCGACCTCCAGGGTCGCTATACACATGTATCCGATTTTGGGTGTAGTGTTATTGACTATTTTATTTTATCAGAAAAGTTATATCATACACTCTTGCCAACATGTACACTTTTTGTTGCTAACAAAATTTAATCAAGTCATATGCCTGTTGAATTCTCGCTGTATGGGGGTAACAAATGGAAATGATTTTGATGATGAGATATCAAATGAAAATAATAGTTACATTAAAAGATTGATTTGGAATCCACAGAAGGACATCTTTCTTAGATCTCTTGAGTCAGAAATTATCATAGAAAAGATTGATTTGGCAACTGGACTTGTTGAAGTTGATGTAAATAAGGCACTGAAAGAATTTAATGGTTGCATGATGGACGCTGCTTCATGTATGCTCGTAAATAACTGGATTGGTATAAGTAATCAGAAAAACAGTTGGTTTGATAATGAATGTTTTGTTGAAAGACGAAATGTAAGAAAACTCCTTAGAATCTTTCGCAGCCCATGTCTAAGGGCAACTAATGATGAACGAATAAAAAAAAAAACTGAAATCAGATAACCTGCATAATTACTGCAAGCGAGAATTCAACAGGCATATGACTTGATTAAATTTTTGGCTCGAAGAGAATATAAAAATTTACATAGGCGGGAAAAGAAACAAAATAAAACTAGAGTCTTTTCGAACTC
Organism: Conus betulinus; assembly: GCA_016801955.1. NCBI lineage: Eukaryota > Metazoa > Mollusca > Gastropoda > Neogastropoda > Conidae > Conus > Conus betulinus. The sequence goes on from JADBJO010018805.1 coordinate 19,527, forward strand.
TTGGATAGGATTGATAATCAAGAAGAATTTTGGAAGAAGGTGAACCAGCTTGCACCGAAACGTACACAGTCATTGAACAGTATATCTACAGATAAATGGTTTAACCATTTTCGTGATCTTTTGGAGATCGAAGATTGTACTGAGGATATTGGTGCAATAAATAATCAAATAACTCCGGAATACACAGAAGATGATTTTTACGTACTAAATGCACCAGTCTCCAATCAAGAAATATTAAGCGCCATTAAAAATCTGAAAAGTGGAAAATCTCCCCGGGCCTGACGGTATAATTGGAGAAATTTTTAAGTGCGCATCAGATGTTGTTATAAACTTTTTTGAAAAATTGTTTAACAAACTATTTCATCAAGGTACTTATCCAGAAAACTGGTCAGAATCTTTAATACAGCCATTACATAAAAAGGGTAATTTAGACAATCCCAACAATTATAGAGGTATCTCGCTTACAGACATCAGCGGAAAACTTTATAGCCATATCATAAATCATAGATTACAAGTTTGATTGATATGCATAATATCATAGATGAACATCAAGCTGGTTTTAGAAAAGACTGCTCAACCATAGATCATATATTTACACTTTTTGCCGTTATTCAGAAACAACTGTTTCGAAATCGTAAATTATATGTCGCATTCATTGACTTCGAGAAAGCATTCGATTCTATTTCAAGGAATTGTTATGGCCTATCCTACAAAAAAAAACGGAATTCGAGGTAAATGATTTGATTGTGTGAAAAACATGTATACTAAGTTAAAGACGCGGGTTAGAATTGGTTCGCATATGACAGATTACATAAACTGCCTGCGTGGAGTAAAGCAAGGAGATGTTTGCAGTCCTGTCTTATTTTCATTGTTTATAAATGAATTAGCAGCTGACATAATTAACAACGGAAGACATGGGGCTGTACTAACACCTACTCTTGTCGAACTTTATATTTTGTTATTTGCAGATGATATTATATTAATGTCTGAAACGCAAGTGGGGTTGCAAAATCAGCCGAATAATTTGTATGAATCATCAACTAAATTCAAATTAAAAGTTAATATGAACAAAAGTAATATAATTGTTATTCATAAAGGCGGTTTTCTTGCAGCGCATGAACACTGGCTTGGGGGCGGTTCTGAAATGAAAGTAGTCAACACATACAAATATTTAGGACTATCTTTCTCTACAAAATTGAGTCTCTCATCCTCCTGTGGTGACCTAGCTGCACGGGGGTAAAAAGGCAGTTATTGGTATATTGACATTATATATAATTATGATATCCAGTCTATTGAAATTGTTTGCAAACTCTTTGAAGCTAGAATGCAGCCAGTACTTCTATAGGGGTCAGAAATTTGAGGTCTTGATGAAAGTATAAAATACATAGAAAAAGTACACTTGTTTGCATTTAAACGCATTCTAGGTGTCACAGAAAGGACTGCTAATGCGATGATTTATGGAGATACTGGTAGATTCCCATTGTGTGTGAATGCATACACTAGATCAATTAAAAAACTGGATCAAACTGACACGGATGAATGAAAATCGCCTCCCCTACAAAGCTTACCTGATGCTACTTAATTTGTATGAGAAAGGTAAAAAGAGACTGGGTAACCAACATTCGATTAGTTTTGTTTCAGTTTGGATTTGAATATATGTGGGAAAATCAAGATATAGAATCAGTTGACCATTTCAAAAATTGTTTTAGACAAAGACTGATAGATTGTAACTGGAAGGATTGGGACAATCAAATTTGTTCAAGTGAAAGATTTACAAATTACAGATCATTCAAAACGAATCATACCCAAGAACTGTATTTTGCAATTGACACAAACACTTGTTAAGCGAGCGCTTAAATTCAGGTTTGGAGTGAGTAATATCAAATCGCACTCACTTCGATACAAAATTTGTAGAGATATAGAATTAATTTTCCCATGTGTAATAATAACCAAGAAGATGAAATCCATTTTAGTTTGTGTTGCCCGTTCCTCAGTGACCTTCGACTTGATCTCATACCACTCAAATACAATAGAGAGCCAAATGCTTTAAGATATACATTATTAATGTCTTCAAAGAATCCAAAAATAGTGAAACAGTTTGCGATATTTCTTTACCTAGCTTTTAAACGTAGGGATGCAACTGTGAACGACTAGATATGCTGGAAAGAACATGACAGGTAAAATGATGGTAGGATACCCGAAGTGTAATTTATAACTTTGTATGTCATTGGTTCTGAGCTGGTTTATGTTGTTTGCCTCTTTTGTAATGTAAGAGTGTACGATTGTTTCTTTTCTATTTTTTCTTTAAATGTCTTTGACTAATTCATATTATGTTCAGCCATTTGTTGAGCCCTAGATGCTAAACGAATAAAACCATTTATGTCTTATGTCTTATCTCTCTCTCTCTCTCTCTCTCTCTCTCTCTCTCTCTCTCTCTCTCTCTCTCTCTCTCTCTCTCTCTCTCTCTCTCTCTCACTGACACAAATGTTCACAACAGGAGAGAAGGATTACAGATAGGCTCCACTTATGATTGTAAGACATTATAGATACCTTCGAATCAGCCCGGCCCCAAACCCCATATTCGGCTTTACCAGAAAATTCTCTTAAAACATACTGATATTAATGTCGGATCGTTTAGAAGTTTGGATTTTCATGAAAGATATTGTTAAAAATGTGTGTAGCTGTTATCCACATAATAAAAGCATGTCAAATGGAATAGAAAAGATACCATTTACTGCTTTGATCACAGTATTTTATGCACTAATTATAGAACAGTTAAATTTATAGTAGAACTGGCTAGGCATCAGTCATGTCAACATGAGATTCCACCCATTCCAAAAGTTTGGCTTCGTTGGATTTTCTCTGTTTTTCTGCCAGTGTGTTGAAGGTATACATGAAGGGATTAATAGCCGAGTTCAAAGGCAGTACGAATATAGCCAATGCCACGTTCACCTCGCCATGGATGGGAGTACCA
>JADBJO010018805.1:32500-34580 GCA_016801955.1 Conus betulinus
CTTACAACCAAAACAATTCAAGAGCGACTTTTAAACATGAAAAACACCGTTTAATTATTTGTAAAATATATACTGTCGTGTGTGTAATTTTGCCCTCTTAAAATTTGTAAACATAAATCAAGATTTTTGTCAGCGTTATATGTATGAGCTAATATAACTCCTTCATGAACTGAAATTTGTCATCAACATAAACGTGTGATGTTGTGAAAAGGTATGAGGTTTAGAGCCATAGCTGATGCCAGTAAATTTGTGCTTTGCATTAACACAGACGCAAACAGTTTGCGTCCAGGTAATCAGTCGTACAAAAACCTTTTTTTTCTAAAACTTATATTTTCACGAATTGTAGATAGTATTTGAGCACACACACACACACACACACACACACACACACACACACACACACACTACACACACACACACACACATATATATTATATATATATATATAGATATATATATACTAATATATTATATATATATGCTTAATTGTTCAGAGAGAGAGAGAGAGAGAGAGAGAGAGAGAGAGAGAGAGAGAGAGAGTATGAATATATGTGTGTACGTGTGTACGTGCATGCGTAAAGATATTTATATCCGTCCCCTCTTTTTCGAGTTGTGGTGCGATTGTTGTAAAAAGGAGGCGGGGATCTATGCTCTATATTCTGTCGTCCATACTATTTGAGCATTGATCTCAGGATCCTGACTGACTACCCCGTCGATGACGTATTTCCATTGAAAATTGTATGATCGAATCAGTTTCTTATGCAGCACTAGTTTTGTTTCCTGTTAGGGGAGGAGTGTCGCAATATTGATTTTGTTCCAAATGATCGCAACAACACCCCTGAAGGAGAGGGGGCGTGGCCATCTCCCTCTGTTTAGTTAGTTTTTCGATTTGTTTTCTGAGAGCAAGTGAGTGACATGAGATTGCAATGTCTCGTGCGTTGTTTTTTTTTTTTTTTAGCACAATACTGAAATGTTTTCCCCATTAATATAGAAAAATCAGAAGAAGAGTAATGACGAATATATCCGGTTTTAGATTGTAAATGTGTCTTAGTAACATGAGCGAACAATGATATTCATGATTCATCTGGAGCGATGTGTGTCCCCAGTAAAGAGGAGAGAGAGAGAGAGAGAGTGAGAGAGAGAGAGAGAGAGCATTGAATAATCATGTAGGGGAGAGCGGCGACGTATAATTGCATGACGACGTTTTGTTGACACTGTTGACATACTTTGGTGCCTGTTTTGCCAGGATTTCGTTCATTGTGCACTGCTCTTGAGGACGTGGTCCTTGTTATATGTGTACTCAGGATCACTTTTTCTGTGGTTGATCAGTATAACCTTATTCACCACTTCAAGTGTGTGATACCTGAAGAAGGGAGCCTTGTGCGTTCCCATCAACACTCAGAATGTTAGCTTGGTGCTGGTCTTTCTGTTCGGTTGATCAGAGGAGAAGAAACCTTGTTGAGACGTTCCAGATTCTGTTAAATAAAGACAGCAGACAGCACGATGAAACAGGGAATATGGAGTATGAATTAATGTGAGTTGGTAAATGTATTGTGAAGCAAACAGTTTTCCTTACAGTTGCAGATGCAGTCCCTCTCTCTGCCATGCTGATGGCTGGAGGTAGATGCGACTGGGCCGTCCTCTCCCTGCATTGCTGTTTCCTTCCTTGGTGCTCTCGTTCTGCCTGTAACTAGGGACTGAGAAACCCGTAATCTGCCCGCTTGCCACGTCTCCTCGGAACCCCCTCGACTTCACCCTCCAAACCTTTCCTTATCCTTCTACTCGTCGTTCCTTCACCACGTCAAATACTGGTGTCAGCTACCGCTGCGCCCTAGGTCATTCTTCTGCGACATCCTTGCAGTTTAGTGGGTGGTGGCAGCCTGATACTCTGGCCGCTGACTACTGCCTGTGTGTGTGGATCCCTTCTCAGTAAAAGAAAATGACGCTCTGCCTAAATATATGGCCGCATGTGCCACATATGTCGCTTGATGTGCAAGGGTACTGAAGAAGTCACGCAAAGCGCGAAATTGTCGCTACTCTTAACGGCATCGGTGTAATACGTTGTGTTATTGTTGTTGTG